>JAQFVV010000108.1:4169835-4392335 GCA_028023455.1 Epiperipatus broadwayi
TAATTTACTTTTTTGCTACCAATACTGTTAAAAGTGCATATTTTGTCAAGCAATAGTGGCCGAGTGGTCAGCACAGCCACCTTACAAGCAGTTGTCCTGGGTTTGCAGGTTCACTTCCTGGCCGCTGCTTTAACACATGAAAAGTGCATATAAATATTAAAGCGCTCTTAATTTTGATAAAGAATGCAAAACTAATATTTTATATTAACTGAATAGTGTAAGTAATAAACACCTGAATCTCAAATGTTTAAATATAAATGAAATAGTGAAAAACATGTTAAAATATTGTTTACCGACAGCATTGAACTAGGCATTGGTTTTATTTAAAACTTAAATTAAATTACAGAAATATCTAACGTTGATTTAAAAAAATCACATGGTCGCAGGAGCAGTGTGATAATGGTTTATTGCTAAGGAGTTTGTAAAAAGTTTGATTATCAGTGACAGAACTATGTTGGCTACGGGTTGAACTTTGAACTTTCCCTTATCATCACTGAGCCAGAGAATGAGAAACAAAAAAACTGGAAATTTACAATAAATAATTACACTGATTTATTTAAATTACTTTAAAGATTTGCCTATTAATATAGACAGTGATTTATTATCTAAAATATACAACATTTTAATACTTTATTAAATTATTTTCTTACATATATAATATTAATTTTCCTGGGCTTTTATATGTAATTATTTTGCATACTTATGTATATAATTATGTGAAATTAAATGGTTTCTGCCTTATGATATAAAAACAAAACTTCGTTATGTACATGCATCTGCAAAATATTTTTTTAAATATATGTATAATTAAAAATGAATTATAACTAAAATAGAATAATTTATTACACTTTGATTCAAAACTGTCAAACCTCCTTCATTCACAAGTATAAATTTAAATCTCAAGTAAAGATTAATAGATCTGTTTTTTTAATTAAACATAATCACATGGACTAATTTAATTTAATTTTTCTTCTTTCAATAATTTAAGTATTTAATAAAACAATCACAAATACGATTGGCTTAAAATCCTGATGTGATTTCGCACTCTACCAATAAAAACTCATCAGATATATTGGATTTTTATGCTTTAAAATTCTGTATTTGGATAGCACTTTATCAAATAAATAGGGTTAGGAAAAAGGTAGTATTAAGTACTTTCCACATTATTTATGACAGACTGTTTTTGGTGGACATAATTAAAAGACAAAGTTTGTTTGATGATTCATCAAATATTGTTATTACTAAGTTAGTGCAGTAAAATATGCAGCAATACCAACAGATATTTGAGGTGAAATGCTTTATTCTTGCATTTATTTTTATTGAATGTAAAACAAACTTTAGAAAGACATTGAATAATTATTAAAAATTTAAGTAGGATCATATAAATCACATTCATGAGTTTAGCAAAAAGTAATAGAAAGTCACACAAAATATATTATTAAATATCTCTTTGAATATATAAAGGTCCTCATAAAAATTTGAAGTTTGAGATTTTGGGATTTCATGCTGTATTAGCCCAAGGTAGATTTCAAACCAATACTTTTTATATTATGGATCTATGATTTAAGTGCTTGTGATGCATATTGCCTGAAAATATTAAAAATTCAGTATACAAAGTTTAATAACCTACTGCAAATATATTGTAACTAAAATGTAAAATGTCACAATCTCATCAGTGAAATAAATATTATTGAATGTTGACACTTGTCTATTAAACTTAATCACAGTCAGTTGGTAGGTAGTTAAATACCTTTTATATTAGCTTTAATGACAACTAAGCAGCAAAATGATATTGCAAACATGCTGTTTCTGATATAAGCAGTATTTTATGTTTTTTCTTTGTACTCTCTATATTATTATTTTTTTTCAATTATTTTTATTCAGTTAATTAGGTTTTGTACAGTGATAATTGTCATGAATTTTTTTGTTATTGATTGTATATTTGTGGAATATGAGTTTGATAAATTTGGAGGGATTTCTATTTATCATATTTTATTTATTATGGACTCGTATTGGAATCCATATGTTATTTCACATTATTTACAACATGATTCTTCACAAGGAAAATCTTTACTTTTTAGTTTTTTATTTTCACTATTCTCTTACTATTTTGTTTCCTTTTTGAGAGCAGGTTAATATTTATTGTGGGTCAGATGTAGCAAAAAAATGAAATATGGCCAATAGATTTGAATATGGAAAGGATTTATAATTTCAATGGAAAAAGAAAATAGATTTTCTTTAACAACTACTAACACTGTAAAAGTTATGAAATGATTTTTGTAATCTCTTCTTTTATGTTCAGATAATCAGTTCTTAAACTTATTAAAATAATTGAATCAATCATATGAGTGTCAATCTGGTGACCATAAAAAATAAACAATGAATAAAGTAGCTTGGATATCAACTGGAATAACATCCGCACATCAAATTGAAAAATCAGAACTGGATTGGTTTGGGAAAGTTTTTTGAAGTAATATGGTTCACATATTCAAATAAAGTAACAATAATAACAAAAAATACCTATATGCATACACATAAATAATTTCTAGAAAAAAAAGGACTGTAATGAGAAACACTAAAAAATAAAATGAGAGTCATTTTGTCTAAGATGTGGTTTTCTAAATATGTATGAAATGGATATTTTTAATAATGGAAAACTGTGAAGTTTTGAAATTTGAAAATTAAAATTTTGATTTAATTTTTTATGGTGCATTTATTTTAAATATTTTATTTTATATATGAACACAAATGATGCCATAGTCACACATCCATCTACCAAGCTCACATCCTGATTGTAAATTCAGGTGAAGAATGTTAATCTTTTTTAAATAAATATTTTCAAATAGTTTTTTTTTTTCTCAGGTATAGTGACTCATTGCTAAATTAAATGGCCAACAGTTATTGCTAAGTTTAATCTAAAGAAAATATATAAAGTCCTCACCAATTATTAATTGACTAGAGTGAAAATAATAACTTCTTTTATTGGTCACTTTAGAATTGTTAGGTGGCTCTTTGTCCCTTCAGATAGTTTACCAAACATGTATTATGTTAGAATAATCCTTTTAAGAGAGAAAAAAATGACTAATCTGATTCATTATTGACACATAATAAATAAAATACATGCATTAAAAAATATATACCAGCACTATTCTCAACATTCTACTCTAGAACTATCTAAAATTTCATGAATAGAAATATTTTGGAAATATGTAAGCTTATGTGGTCAAGTATGGTATTGTTGTTAATTTCAACATTTGCATTAGAAAATTTTTTTTGTTTACATCTTTACAATTAATATTCTGTTTCGTATAATTGTTAGTCACAAATATCAAACTATTAATTATAAGTATATCAAAAATTAGGGGGGTTAGAATTAAAACTGGATTTTATCAATAATTAAGAGTTAGAATTAAGACAGATTAATAAATTTGATGTCTTGTTCCATTGCATGCATTATAAAAAAGCAAGGCAAAACTTTTTATACTACTAAATAAATACTCTTAGTTTTCAAATAGTACTTATTATTAGTGATATTTTAAATAATTTCTATAGTGGAATTAAAATAAAATATATATTCTGATAGATTAGCGAACTGAAGGTCTACAATATCTATTTAAAGAAATAGCAATAGTAAAAGCTTCTAAGAACAAACATTAAAAAAAACTATTGATTTACTTTTGAAATATACTTAAAATACATTTGAAATAAAATTGAAATTATTCTTAGAACAAATTTAAAATTGCTTTAAAAAGAATTTTTTCTTATTGAAGTGTAATTAATTTGAGTTTCAAAATACTTAAAAAAATTATTCTGCAATTTAAAAAAAAAAATTTTTTTAAATAAACGTTTAATGCAAATTGGGTTTAAAAAAGAAATTGTTTTAAGCATTTGTAAGATGACAACAGTTGTTTAGAGTTCAATATCTTACTAATAAGTTTTTGCATTTAATTAATTTATTTATTCGATATAACCCACCACTCTCCACTCTATCTAATAACACTGACTAAAATCTCGGCATCAGGGTGAGCTTCGAGCATTCCATCATTAAATTTTCAATTGGATGGATGGTTGAAGAGTTGGAGTGTGTAGTAGATTGAAGCCTGTCCATTAAAGTATGAAGATTGTCTATCTTAATATATATCTGAGCACTTATAGTATATGTGTGTGGGAGATGATAATCTGGACCAACTGATGATTGCTGGTTTAGCATGAAATACGTATCTTGGTGATTATTTATCTTTTCAGCATATATGTGCTTGAGTGTATCAGTGTTATTAGATAGAGTGGTGAGTGGTGGGTTAAGTCTGTGCTCATATACCCTATATATTACATATCTAGACACAGGTATATAATAAGCCTGTGTTTCAGTTATTTTATTCGATATGTTTATTATCATAATTAAGATATAGAATGCAAGTAATATATATATTAAAAAATAAATTATTTATTTTTATAAAAGAGTCCACATGTGAGGTGAATAGATGAAATAAGGAAGTGTGCTGGAGTGATGTAAGAAAGAGAAGCTAAAGATCAGAGAAGATGGACTGAACATGTAGAGAGCTTCATCTCAAATGAATCAGTAATGGTTAAAAACGATAAATTCATTAGGAACATTATGTGGTTAAGTGCAATAATAGAGTAGTAGACTCTGGAGCTCAATGTTTATGGATCATGAATTTAGTTCTATCACTTTTGATGCTTGAATTTCTTATGAACAGCCAAACAGTAAATCTTTAGTTTTTGCCCTGCACAATTTACTGCAATAGTGTATTAATAAACTCTGGAGATCAGGATCTATGGATCACACTCCACTTCAATTACTTAGGGTTCTTAAACTTTTTATTAACTCCTGATAAATAAATCATTCAATTCTTTTTTATTTATTAAGAGGAATAATCAACTATAAAGCTGTGGAAATAAATTTAACTCTAAAGTATATATTTTCCTTACATATATTGAGTGTTAAACAATGGCTTAAATAATTGCGTGTTAAAATCTTGCACATTTCAAAATAAATAATAAAAGTAATAAAGAAATAATTATATAGCCATGATTTTTGCAATGCTCTGTGATATTTAAGCATTAAAAGTTATAAGTTGGGTACAATAAACCAAAGTAAAATTTGTTTTTACTACTCTCATCTGGAAATCAATTTTAAAAGTTTTTTTCTTCTTAATATACACTTCAAGAAAAAAAACCCCAACTGTAATTGAAGGTTAATTTGTTATATATATATATATATATATATATATATATATATATATATATATATATATATATATATATATATATATATATATATATATATATATATATATATATATATATATATCATCAACCATTATCAATCCACTGCAGGATGAAGGTCTCTCCAAGTTTAATCCATCTTCTCCGATCTTTAGCTTCTCTTTCCACAACACCCCTGCACATTTTCTTATTTCATCCATCCATCTCACATGTGGTCTCTTTCTGGGTCTTTTACAATCTCTTGGAATCCAATTTAAAATTTCAATTGTCCATCTATTATCATTTCTTCTAGAAATATGTCCAGCCCAACTCCATTTCAATCTTTTAATTTTTTCAATAAGGTCAGTAACACCTGTTTGTTGTCTTACCCATACATTGCATTTTCGATCTCTTCTTGTTACTCCCAACATACATCTCTCCATACTCCTTTGAGTGGTCTGAAGTCTCTGTATTGCTCTTCTATTAAGTGTCCAAGTCTCAGATCCATAAGTAAGAACTGGTAAAACACATTTGTTAAAAAACCATCCTTTTCAAACACATAGGCATATTTCCTTTTAGTATCAAGTTATTTCTGCCAAAAGCACTCCAACCAAGTTTAATTCTATGATTAATTTCCTCAATTATGTTTCCATCTGTATTAATAATCTGACCAAGGTATTTGTAACTGTTAACTTCTTCTAATTTTTCATAATCAATCTTTATTTTCATATTTTGAGCAAATCGATTAAACATTACTTTAGTCTTTTTAACATTTATCTTTAGTCCTACTTTTCTACTTTCATCTGCTAACTCCTGCAATATTTCCTGCAGATCTGAAGCATTATTTTCAAAAACAACTACATCATCTTCAAAATCTAAATGACTTAAATACTCTCCATTTACTTTCATTCCTTTAGTTTCCCATTTTAATCCACAAAATACTTCTTGCAGCACTGCTGTAAAAAGTTTTGGTGATATGGAGACACCTTGTCTTACACCTTTCTCAATGTTGATTTTTCCAGTGTCATTATGTAATCTAATTGTTGCTGTTGCATTTTTATAAATATTCTTTAAAATATGACAATAACCTAGATCTATACCTTGATGATCCAATGCTTTAATCACTGAAGAAATGTGTATAGAATCGAATGCCTTTTCATAATCTACAAATCCAAAACATAATGACAATTCATATTCATTTGTCCTTTCTATGACTTCTCTCATTACCTGGATATGATCTATTGTACTAAAACCACTTTTAAATCCAGCTTGTTCTCTTGGTTGGTGGAAATCCAAAGTTCTCTGTAGATGAGTTGTAATTATCTTGGTAAATTTTTTTATATAAAACTGATAAAAGGCTGATAGGTCTGTAATTTCTAATATCTTCTTTATCACCTTTTTTAAATATTAGTATTATTACTGCATTCTTCCAATCCCCTGGTACATCTTTATCATTTAGACATTTGGTATATAACTTTGCTAAAATTGTTTCTATTTCTTCACCTGCTTCTTTTAGTATATCAATTATAATTCCATCATTTCTTGGAGCCTTTCCTTTCTTCATACATTCAATTGCATGTCTCACTTCTTCATTTAAAATTCTGGGCAATTCGGAAGATGTAATAGATATAGGAGGTACTTGTTCTTTATTACTATATAATTCTTGATAAAAATCTTCTACCAATTTCATGATGTCATCTCTCTTTTTAGTAATAATTCCATCTTTTTTTCTTATTGCAGATATAAATTTCCTACCAATACCAAAATGTTGTTTAACATTCTTGAGACTTTTATTTTCTTCTACAGCTTTCCTTGCTATTTCACAGTTATACTTTCTTATAACATTTTCAACTCTTTTCCGTACCATTTTACAAAATTCGAGATATTCAATTCTTTTTAATACATCATTTTTGTATATCTTCATATTCCTTCTTTTCTTCATAAATTCTCTAGTCTCAGTAGAAATTTTATTAGTCAATTAGCTGCTTTTTTCTACCAGCTATCTTTGTTGCAGTTTTTAAAAGTGTATCAGTTATTTTCATATTAATTTCATTCAAATCTGAATCATGTTCTAAATCTCCTAACACTTGAAACCTATTTGTAAGTTCTAATTTAAATTCATTAGAATGTTTCTGAAGATTAGGAATATCAACTGTAAATATTGTTTTTCTTAATAATTTTTGTCTCTCTAGTTTTACATTAACACGTAACTTACACCTTACTAATCGATGATCACTTCCTGTGTTAAATTTATTAAGAACATTATAATCTTGAAATATGTATTTCCTGTTAGTCAAAATATAATCCAATTCTGCCATACCTTCATTTGGATGCTTCCATGTCCATTTCCTTTTTAACATTTTTTCTCAAAAAATAAATTCATAATATAAAGTTTTTCTTTTTCTGCAAACTCCACAAGTCTATGTCCTCTCTCATTTCTATTACCATAACCAAAATTACCTACAGCAATTTCATCTTTCATGTGTCTACCAATTCTAGAATTAAAGTCTCCCATAACAATTTTAAAATGTTTATTCTGATCAAAAGCCTTTTGTACATCCATATAAAAATCTTCTACTACTTCATCACTATGAGAACTTGTTGGGGCATAAACCTGAATTATCTGCATTTGGTATCTGCTATTAAGTTGTATAACTAATCTTGCAACTCTGTCCAATACACCATCAATCTCCACAATATTGTTCTTCCACTTTTTATTTATAATGAATCCTACTCCACTTGTATTTCCAATATGTATGCCTTTATAATAGAGTACATGTCCACTTTTTAAATCAATTGTTTATATATATATATATATATATATATATATATATATATATATATATATATATATATATATATATATATATATAGAGAGAGAGAGAGAGGGAGAGAGAGAGAGAGAGAGAGAGAGAGAGAGAGAGAGAAATATTAAATTGTGAAGCTAATAAAAATATACTTTTTTTACCCAATACTATCATTGAGTGTAAGTTTGAATAACCAAAAGATTCTAGGTAGTAATTCTTATTAAATCCATAGCCAAAGCTGTTCTATTTATATTACTAGATTAGTGTCTGGATAATATGTGAATATAAATCCCTTGATAGTGATTTAGTTTGCATTTTTATTTATTATCTGTTACTGAAGCATATCAACTGGAGTAGAATAAAATAGGTATGCTCTCGAAAAAAATTGTGTGTTCTTTCTTTTTATTTTATATCAATCCTAATATTAGGATTAAGTATCTACAGTTTTTAAAAAATTGAGGATACCATAATATATGGATGTCAGATTTACAAAATTATGCAAAAATATTATCGAATTTTATACATAGATTGATTGTGATTAAAAGTGTTTGAAAGATTTATTGGATTAAAAAAAAACTCAGATCCAAAATTCTTTACTGGTAAAACCACAATACAGAAACAAATGTAAAGATATGAATAAGTCAGCATTGGATAGGTATTTAATAAGCACAACAATCTAGCACATATTGTTTATCCAAGCTTACACTAGATGGCAATAATAGTGTTCAAGCTGAAATCAATAATAAAAATGATGTAGCTAGAATTATATGGAAAGGAGTTGCAGTAGCAGGGTTAACATATGGTAATGATGCATTATATGTTAGTAATGGGGTATTAAATTATTTAGAAATAGTTCAAAGGGAAGTAGGAAGGTATGCATTGGATGCAGATGTATGGACAGCAAGGGAGGTAATTCAAGGAGAAATGGGATGGTAAGTTTTCATATGAGAGATGCAAAAAATAAAATGGAAATGTTTGGTAGATTGCAGTTTATGGATAATAAAAGAATAGCTAAAATAGTATTTAATTGGGTTATGAGTAAAGGGCAGGTAACAAGATGGGTGAGAAAGGTAATATGGTATGCAAAAGATTTGGATAAAGAATTTATATCTGTATATTTGTATAAAAGATGGGATGATTGTGTTAGGAGGATTGTTGAGTGTTATAGTGGTAAGGAATGGGATAAAAGAATAGATTTACTAATAAAGAATAGGGAGTTAGAGAGATGGAGAACTAGTATAAAGAGTAAAAAGAGTTTAAATATATATAGAAATAAACAGAATATTAGGTGTGAGTTAATTTATGATAATAGTAAGGAAAGTAGTTTATTGTTTAAGGCTCGAACACGATCTTTAGCAACAAAAGAATATACATGTAAATGAAAAAATATGGGTGATTTATTTTGTAAATTATGTAAAAAAGGAATAGAAAATATTAAGCATTTGTTAATTGAATGTAAATGCTTGAAAACAGAAAGGGCACATATAATGAAGTTATGGAAAAATAAATATGAAAAAAGTGATTATACAGAAAGTAGATTATTGGTTTTTATGCTGGGTTTGCAAAAAGATAAGGAGGATTTAGATATAAAGGCTGTAGAGTTGACAAAGATTATGTTGTGGAAATGGGATGAAGCAGAATATGGAAAAAATTAGACTGGGTAATGTAAAATTAAGTAGCTAACAAGTTTTTTTTTTGTACAATTGCTGAGATATTCTTGACTTCGTTTAAGGAGTAGCTACAGTACATCACATCACATCACATCATATACGTGTTTGTGATTTTTTATTTTTATCTTTTAAGTGTATGATTCATTAAATTAGTATCACATAAAACTTAAAAAACTCTAAATTATAATTTTATGGTTTATCACAACTGATTTATTAATAGCTAGATTCAGCCACATAACATTTTGTCTATTCAAATCAATTAGATTGTTGAAAAGCTAAAATGGTATTCTACAATAGTATAATTTTTAGTGATTTCTTTTTCCTAAAAATAATTTTTTAAAAATAATTTTTATTACACTGAACTTTTATTGAAGATTAATTTTAATTTAATATTTTTTAATCTTTATTGTGAAAAAAATTAAATTGGGAAAAAATAAATAATTTATGTAAAAAATTAAAATAAAGAATCAAAAAATTATTTATTTTTCGCAAATAAATTATCGATAAAATAAGGTAAAATATTTTTATTATTGTTTATTTACGTTTTGTTTTGAAAAAAAAATATTTAAAAATGTTTTACAGTATATGAATAATTATTAATAAAATATGCTAATGGGTATTATGTAAACAAACTTATTTTATATAAATTCTAAATAATATATAAATTTTTATAAGTAACTTATTATTTTCTACTTACATATATATGAAAAATAGTCAAATAAATGTTAATATTGAAATGGGATATCCATCTTGGCCATTCAAATATAGTGAAGATGATGATTTAATGTTGCATTCCCTAAATATTATCACCTGATTTGTTTTGATTTTTACAGTATAGAGATTATATAATCTGTTTTTTAAGATGCGATAGCAGTGCTAGTGGTGAGTGGCAAATGCAAGTGGCAACTAACCCTGCATATGTTTATACTATAATTATATCTCAGTAACAAATATAGTACAGGGACATAAAACCAAAAGAATAATCAAAATTTTGGAACACAGAGAACAATAAAAATATCATAGATTAAACAAATATTTTTTTTTATATATATATATATATATATATATATATATATATATATATATATATATATATATATATATATATATATATTAATGTAATTGCACTGAGATGAGCTGAAAATTATAAATAAATACATACATAGGATTATCACTGTTATATAATGATATTTTATATTATTTTATTTACTTAAAATAATATTAGTAACATGCTAGGTGAAGAAGCTGTTAGTGGTAACAAAAACAACCAAAGTAAATTACTGTGGGTCTAGCGCTTTCGATGTTTTGTCCTGCATATTCATGACCAAACACGGCTTAGCGCTTTCAAGATAAACCTTGAAAGCGCTAGGCTTGCATTAACTTACTTTGTTTTTGTTACCACTAACAGTTTCTTCACCCAGCGTCCTAAAGCGCTTGTATATACTATTACATTTATTGGAAAAGTACATTAAATTATTTTTACAGACATTAAAATAATATTAAAAAATAGCATAATGGATTAAATTTCTTTTCATTTTTAATTAACAAAATAATAGTAAAGAATATATATGTTAGTTATTTATAATTTGATTTTTATGAATTAAAATGCATGCATTTTTAATTAAAAATTGGTATTAGAATCAAAATATCAAACAATTCAAATGTTGATTTTGCATTTATATTATTGTTTAAAGACTATTAAAACGCCTAAAATTAGACAATAATTATAACAATATTTGGAAATAGTATTTATCATAACAATATGAAAGCATTTATATGAAAATTATTTAAAAAAATCAAAATTGTATAAAGTAACACTAAAAAAATTGTCTCTTAAATGAATTTCTAACAATAGAAATTTGTCACTCGTGGTTAAATTATTTAATATAAAATTAGCAGATTCAAATTATTTATCATCTATATTGCTAGCCAATCTGTCATGTGTTAATTGAGCTGTAAATATGTGATTTAGTAATTTAGATTTTAATCGCAGATAGTTGGCAAAATCATTTTTTGTCCAATGATTTTTCATATATATATTATTGATGCTTCCAACTTAAAAATATCAAGGCTTAATAATAATTTAACTAAAAATTATTTGAATCAATTATGATTTTAAATTTAATGTAAACTAATAACAATAGTATTCTGCCTATGGACTGCTCAGTTTAAATTAATGCTATGTTGACGATTCTTTTTGTTTGCTTCCTTTCTTCAATATTTCACCTAAAACTATAAACTAAAACTCAATTCTCAACTGCTGTCAGATTTACATTTTCTATATTAAAACAAGCAGATGCCATTTTTCTGTTTGCAAATATATTTATCAAAATTTATAAATATCAAAATTAAGCAGTTAATTAATTTTAGGATTTAATACTAAGTGCTATTTACAAAATGTGATTACAATTATACCAAAAAAAAAAAAAAAGTTAAAACAATAATTATTGTATATTTTGTTATACAGTTAATTATAAATAGTTTTTATATAGCCTCTACTAATTAAAAAATATTTAAATTAAAAGAAAAATTCAATATAACATAAATAATCAAAAAGTTATTTTATTCTAATCAACATTTTAAAAAAAAATCAAGTTATACTAATAGTTATGGCATTTTGTCAAAGGATTGTATGGCATAAGTATTATCTGCAAGACTGGTTGTCATGATTTAATTGCACATTGATTGTTTTGCCTTCTGGATTCTCTTTTTTAATTAAAACCCAGCTTTCAATTCCAAACTCACAACTCTCAAATAAAACTAATTAACCATGTTTAAAAAGCATTCATGTATTGAACAGAATAAGTGCTTCCATAGAAAAAATCTCTAAAACTTTCAAAAGTTTTAATTAGAATTCAATTTAAAAAATTCACTCTCAGTTTTTTTTTACCAGCAGTTGAATTGTTTTTATATATGTAAAGAATGAATTTGACTAAAGCATTCTCAGTTAATTATAAGAAGTTTAAAGAATGTTAAGATCTAATTTACAGTTAAAACTTTTAAGAAAGAATGTTAAAAAGATTTGAAAAATAAAAATATATTGGTAATGTATTATCTACATTTAAACTAATCACAGTCTGATTAGAATGAGAAATTCAAATTCATTATTTTTTGTATGGAATTATTGTTGACTTTCGATTTTTTTGCCAATAGTTGAATTGTTTTTATATACACAGAGAATACATTTGACTAACACATTTTTGTTGATTATATGAAGTTCAAACAATGCTAAGATCTAATTTACAGTTAAAAATTTTAAGAATGTTAAAAGGATTTGGAATGTAAATATATATTGATAATATATTTTTCTGATTTACAGATAAAAAAGTTTCAGATTTTTTTAGATGTGTGTAATATATATACATATATATTAGGCACTATTGTGCAAAAATTGTTGTAGCAAATGAAATAAAAATATTATTTAAAAAAAGTGTGTTTTCATTCCTAAAAAAGTCATGCTTTGCCACTGATGTATATATATATATATATATATATATATATATATATATATATATATATATATATATATATATATATATATATATATATTGGTGATCATTTATCTTTTTCACATGTGTTGGATTATGTGTATTGGTGGTATGTGTTTAGAGTGGATAGCTGAAGTGAGTTTGAAAGTCTGTGTTCAAATCTCCTATAATTACAATTATATAGAAAGTATTTATTTCTAGTATAGCATTCTACTGGTGTTCTTTTATCTCATATTGTATTTCTTATGTATAAAATATTTTGTTTCAATATTTTTTTATTTTGTTGTTAACTATCTTCTATACCAATTTACAAAATATCAAAAATATTACGAGAGCTTAGCAACTACTAAAAAGATGAAAATATTTTATCTCAATGTCTGACTTATAAATAAAAAGTCTGATAATTGTAATGTCACTAAGATAAAAAAAGATAAGCTACTCACTGCACTTAGGCTTATTAATTAATAATATTTATGGAAGGGAAGGTTTTTTTTTTAATTTTGTTTTTGAAGGTCATCAAAAACTAAATTTTTTAATTGCACAAAATCAAAATTCACCTTTGAACTTTATTCAGGTAACAAATTTGAATAAGTAAGTGGATTATTAGTACTTTATTTATATAATACCTTAATATTATAAAAGTAATAAAATATGATATATAAATTAAAATAAAATATATCAAAAATAATAAAAAAGAAATAAATGATATTAAAAATATTAATATTTTGATAGTTCCAATATTTAAAAGGTATACTTTATAAATTCATTTTTATTTTTTTTATATTGTAAAATATGAATATATATATATAGCTTCGGAAAAGAGTTTATCATTAACTAAAGAAAGAGACTTTTTGATTTTTCTTTGTGTCTTTAAAGGAATCTAGCATTTTATTATCCATTCCATATTTGCTCATTATTGCAGTTGTTAGTACTATATGTTTATTTCTACTGCAAATAAATATAATACTTTTCATGAATAAACATAGATGGATTTTTCAACAATACGATGAAATCATTCAGTATTGTGAGTTGAGTAGTTTTTTTTCTGAGTTTAAAATCAAGAAAGACCATTGTTTTTATTATCATTTGTCTGATAGCTATTCACTAAATTACTAGTATGTATGATTATTTTTTTAAATTTAATATCACAACAGGCACAACTAAATTGTGGCTTTTATTTCTAAAAGTCTGTAAAGTCATTAATTAAAACTAAAAATGCAAAGTACTGAAAATTTCCTCATACAGACACAGGCTGCCATTCAATAATGACTTTTTTATGTTGGCACCTAGAAATGTAGATACTTTTAAAAAAATAATATTAAATGGGACATTGCTGAACTTTGTGAAGATAAAAGGTAAAGAGACAATCAATTTGAAAAATATACATATATTTTTCTAGAAAAATACAAATATTGAAAAGCCAAATAAAATATGGAATTCATTATAAATGACAAAGTATAACAACAACATTGTGGAAATTAATAATATATAGTAGATAGTGATGCACCACTGTTTTTATTGTAATAAAGAAGTTCAGAATTTTTATATAAATATTACAAAATTTTTTTCATCACATCAAACAACATTTTAAATTCATAATGAGAGATTTTAATGCCAGAACTGAAAGATAAAGGTGCTAAGAGTAAATTTGATTATAGTATAAATCTAAGTGAGGGTATTGGCACATGAACTCCACAGAATAAAACTGTATATTTTAAAATTTTACTTCTAGAAAAAAAAAAGGAAATAAATATGAATATGGAAAAATAAAAAATGAAGGTATAGCAGAATTGGATTATATTTTAACTAGATTCAATTATTAATTTGTAAAATATATATCAATGCAAAAGTAGAGGAATGAAAAATATTATGAAAAACAACATTAACAGTTTTGTATTTCTAAGCTTCAGAAATTAGAACTTGCTAATTGTTTTATAATATGACAGATTTTGAAAACAGTTTGAACTTAACTGATATCGATAAGAAGACAATTGATATTTTACTAAGACCTGTAAGAAAGATAGATGACCCAAAAGAGCAACTGACCACTAAATTTTCAACTGAGACAAGACAATATTTAAAAAGGACCTAGAAGTGAATATCTGAAGTTTTAAAAAACTATATGAAAAGAGTTAATAATGCAATTAAAAAGTTTAAATACTAATGGATCTATAAAAGGACACACAGGGCTCAAAAATTAAAAAAAAATCTTAATATTGGAAAAATGTTGTTTCAGCAATTAAGATAAAGTTAGAATGTGTTAAAAAGTTCTACAAAAAATTATATAGTAATAAAAAACAAAAAAGCAATGCATCCCTTGCACTACATTTTCTGAATTGCCAAGTATTTTAAATGAAAAGATAAAACAAGCTATTGAATCTCTGAAAAAAAAAAGGTTCAGTAAGTTATGGAATTGTTATTAAATAATATTTTAATTTGTGAAGTGCAGATAGTTGAAAATTGAAATAAATTGAGAACCTGCTGAATCTCACTGCACTCGTTAAAATACGTATACCACAGCCAATCAGAATGTCATGATAGCCATCTAAACAACAATCAAATCCAAACACACAACAAAGGTTTTACGACTGGCTTAGATAAATAAAAAGAAAAGTTGAGATAAGGGTACCCTTTTCCATAAAATCTTTGTTGTGTGTTTGGATTTGATTGTTGTTTAGATGGCTATTATGACATTCTGATTGGCTGTCATATACGTATTTTAATGAGTGCAGTGAGATTCAGCAGGACCTCAATTTATTTCAATTTTCAACTATCTACACTTCGCAAATTAAAATATTATTTACATACTTTACTGCTTGTTATGTATTCTAAAAACTGCTACATTGTAAATAATAGTATTTTGCATTGTATGTTTATGATTTAGACTCAGTGAGTTATTTGTGAAGATATTTAAAGCTTCAAACTTTCAGATCTAAATACTTATGACTGGCTTAGATAAATAGAAAGAAAAGTTGAGATAAGGATGGTTGCCCTTTTCTCGTAAAATCTTTGTTGTGTGTTTGGATTTGATTGTTGTTTAGATGGTTATCATGACATTCTGATTGGCTGTTGTATATGTATTTTAACGAGTGCAGTGAGGAATTGTTATTGATATTTTAAAAGCAGCAGGTAACAAAATAGAAAAATTGTTGGAAAATCTATATATCAAATAGTTAAATGATGAAAAATGCGAAATAGCAATATTGATACTGTATTTCCCCAAAAATAATATCAGGTATCACATTAATTTTTGCTCTAAAAATGTCATAGGGCTTATTTGCAGGAGATGTCTTATTTTTTTCATATACAAAAAAGCATATTTATTCAAGTATTTATTCTCTTTACAAAAAGTCATAAGATTTTTGTCCTGGTAGCTCTACATGGTTTTTCTTTTGTACTTCTTAGAATAGCTCTTTCTTTTTGTATTCATCTTGTCTGGAGATCAAACTATTATTCCATTTAAATTTACAATTAAATCAAATGTTAATTAAAGACTTATGAGACAGGAGTAATAACAAAAGTGATTACAGTTAGGAATAATTTGTTCTCACAGAAGTGATGAAAAAATGCAGGCACAAAAATTCAGAAAATATTTCTCTATTTCACATGTGCACATTAAGTACCTCCTTATATCCATTACAACACATGGCATATTGAATTATGAAAATTCATCTAATACACAATCTTATCTGTCCATTATTAAGTGAGCACATTGTAAACACTTTCAAAATTGCTTATAACAGCCAGATTAAAAAAATAATGGGTATTAGTTGTCATTATGTTGTGAATTTGTATTATTATGAAAAGATATTTTATTCTTTAAACTTTTCCAGTGGAAAGTTTCTTGGATCATTAAGATATAAGTTCATCATATTGTCATATTTTAGAAGACTATTTTTCACAATGCAACAGCAGTGATTAGATTACCTGATGAAATAAAAAAAGTTAACAATGGTAAGGGTGTATGCTAGGATAATTTCATCTCACCAAAACGTTTTGCAGCAGTTTTACAAAAAATAATTAAAAGAGAAACTAAGAGAATAAAATTACATAGATACAAATTTATTTAGATTTTGCAGGTGATGTGATATTTTTCAAAATAATATTTTAAAACTTTAGAAAATGTTGTAAGAATTATCAAATGGTGAAAAAGTAGATCCAAAGATAAATGTAAAAACCTAAAATTTGATATATATATATTATTCTAATATTCTCATGGATAAATGATGAATTCACAGTATTATTTCCGGGAGATTCCGTATAATAAAAATATAATAGCTAAATAAACTGATGTTTGTATTGAAACGCCACCTATTTAGGTATTATATTTTTATTACAAGGAAGCTCACGGAAATAATACTACGAATTCATATATATAAAATAAAGATTGATAAATTTGAAATAAAAGAAATGAACAACTACATATATTTTGATCTATTACGAATGCAAATAATTGAAACAATCATATAATTAAAATGGGATTGATTGCTTTTAGTTAGAAGTAACTTAATATTGAAAGATAATATGACTATGTATTTGAAAAGAAATAATTTTAATATAGATATTTTTAAAGAATTTTTACTTATATATCTGAGACTTCATTATTTAACAAATGAGCAGTATAGAGTCTTCAGTTCACTCGACATATTATCGAGAGATTTATGTTCAGATTAACAAGAAAGAATTCATTATGCAATATTTGGGTGAGAAAGCAAACAGGTCTTATTGACATCATTAAAAAAAATTAAGTGTCTGAAATAGAACTGAGATAATCATATTTATAGAAGAGATTGTAATAAATGGACAAATCAAATTCTTCTCTGGACCCCCAAAATTGTAAAAGATCTAAAAAATAGATCAAATATGAAATAGTTGGAATAAGTTAGGATGTTTATTGATGTGGTGTGGAAAAGAGAAACTATGGACAAGAAAAAATGGATTAAACTTTTATTCTACAATGAATTGATAATGATGATTATGGCATATATAAAGCTGAGCAATGATTGTATATATGTGTGGAGATAGTAATCTAAACCAACTGATGATTGCTGATTTAGCATGAAATACATATATTGGTGATTATTTATCTTTTCATCATGTGTGTGATAAGGTGGGTCAGCAATTTGAGATGGCACTGAGAGTAGTGGGTCGTGTGAAAGTCTGAATTCGAATTTCGCATATATTACATATATAAATGCAGGTTTAAGCCTGTAGAGTGTATTAATTTATATTCACATACATATGTTAGCATTTACTACCACTGAAAATTTCTTAACTAAAATCTGAAATTAAATTTTAAAAACATTCTCCTAGTTTTACAATATTAAATTTTTCATAATTATTTTTTATTAATGGAAAGCTGACTGAAAAATAGTTAAAACTTTTTATTTTAAGGATAAAATGATGAGAAAAAATGTTTAAAAACAGATCTTTCTTTAAAAATATTGATGATTATTAAATGGAAAATCCAAAAATAGTCAAAATTAGATTACGGGGTAAAAAAAAAAAAAAAGATAAAAGCAATTAAGAAAATGAAACTATTGTACTAAGTTCTTTTGAATAGTGAAATATTTATGAATGTTACCCAAACAGCTTTAATCGGAGATGCACTTTTACCCATCATAAACCAAGAATATTGTATTTTTTAAAAAAGGAGTAGGTGTTAGAAAATGTTTTTCTAACGAGTTATACCAATGGTTTACTTAAAGGTTAATGTATTCGCTCATGTTTTTGTATATAAATTTTGCTGTAAATTTAATACAAGACTAAATATATATTATACCAATAGCACAAATATGTATATAACTGCTAAAGTAAAACACAAATATGTATACAATTGTTAAGGTAAATGGATGTTATAATTAGTTTCAGAAAATGTATATACACACTATCTAAAATAAATATGTGGTTTAAAAATTAACCCATTTTAACTTTACAAACAACTTTTATAGTATAATTGATTAACAATAATTTAGTTTATATGTTATAGACATGGGACATATAATTATATTAATGGACAGTTACAAATATATAAATGATGAGTGCTGGTTCAGCACGAAATACTTATTAGAAATCATTTATCTTTTTCACGTGTGATCATGTGTATCGGTTGTATGAGATAGAGTGGAGAGCTGAAGGGAGCTTGAAAAACTCTGTTCAAATACCCTATATATATATACATTTCATTTAACTAATAAACCAGTTATATGAGATATATTCTTAAAGTGTTAAATATTATTAAGCATCGGATATTTGTTACATTACATATTTCATTCTTTCAATCAGTGTAGACAATGTTTAAATTGAGAGAAGTCTCACACATGCCAATTATTAATATGATTACTTTAATATATATATAATATACAAATCAATATATATATATCAAAATACAGTACAATTTATATATATTTTATTTTTTTAAGAAATTTTTTTCCTATTTTGTTTTTTTTCTTTTTTTTATTTATTTTTGTTTAATTAATAAAAAAGGGCAAACAATAATCTCCCACTATAGTTTCAGTTTTTTCTTACCTCTATTCTTTTATTTTTATATATTAAAATTTTGTGATAGTGTGAAATATATATTGAAATATTAGTATTATTTAGTTTTCTTTTTTTTTTTTTTTTTTAAATTATTTATACAGAATTCGATAGTAAAATATTAACTAAAAAATTTTTTTTAAAATTATATTATATTTATATATATTTATTTTTTTTTGTATTATATATATTGTTATACAGATTACAAATATTAAATATTATTTTTATATTTTTATATTTTTTTTTTTATATATATATATATATATATATATATATATATATATATATATATATATATATATATATATATATATATATATATATATATAATGCTTTGGTTTGATAGTAACAAATGTAAATATATTAAATTTATTAAGCACAAGTAGTTAATATAGTAATAACTTGAAAGGCTGATAGTTCTGGCTTGTGTTTTAGAATTAAGAGTTCCATGTGCAGTCATTGTTATATCTGATTGGCTGTCACATAAGCATTTTTAAAGTGCATCTGCTGAACGTTTTAACCTTTCACGTTATTATTATTGCTTTGGTTTGAGAGCATTTCATTTACTTAATAAATTAGACATATGAAATATAATCTTCAAATATTTTATATATATTAGATATTGCACTAATCTGGTTATTTCTACAAAGTTATTAATAGCTGCTGATTGTTATATTAGGTATAGGAAAAAGGTTAGATATTCCAGTACACTGCATAGATCTTTTCAATATTTTTCTGCAGAAGAATAATAAAGAAAAAAGTACCCTTTTTCATGTGTCATAGCATCAGCTGGGAAGCAAACCCACTAACCTGGGACAACTGCTTGTAAGGCTGCTGTACTGACATCTTGACCACCAGTGCTTGACAAAAAAGTACTTTGAGGCTAGATTGTTGAGATTTTACAATTTTCTTCTTTGTTTTATAATTTATTTATAAATTTTAAGATATCCATTTATTGAGTAATAATTAAATAGAAGAGTTAGCAATGAGATGGCTACCTTAAGAAAATTCAAAATTTGCCTAGAATTTTTTTGGTTATTTAAAATACTCCATAGTAGATTAATCAAGACAAGATATTGTCTTTCAATTACACATGTTATAATTGAAATAATGCAGAATCACTGAAACACTCCCAGTGAGTTATAAGCAGACTGTCAATTAGTTATTCTACATTTTACATGATAGTTAGCTTATATATAACTCATTGGGGGTTGTCAGTTCTTGCACATTATTTCATCTGTATTCAGGCTATTAAAAAGTTATATTTACATATTATAAGTAAAAAACTGTTCAGTAAAGTTATTAAAAATGAATTAGTATTTCTAAACTGCTTAGGTCATTTAATATTATATTTTCAATTTAAACATATCATTTGCAAAAAGGGGATTTAAATATTTTTCATGCTGAATATTTATCCATAATTACAACCATTGTAAATTACTTGATCACAGGTGAAAAAAAAAGCTTTACCATTGAAATTCTAATTTTTCAAGATTATTTACTGAATGCTTCTTTTGCAGCATATTAATAATGTTAATTTAGCATGTAAACATTTTAGATTGGTGAGATGCAGTCAATTACTATATAGTTATTACTGTGTTTTTTAATACAAATATTCAAATATTTTTACACATGAAATGTGATAGTTTGAAGGAAACTTCATTTTACATGATTTAAAAATCTATCTCTATCACACTTAACAGATATTTGAAAAAAGAAGGCTCTAAAGAAGAAGTGTTGCAATTGTATTGAAATGTTAGCTACTATGCACTTTCATAGATATGCTTTCATTCAAACTCAAATAGGACAATAAAAAATAAAGGCAGATAAGCAATTCTTTTAGGCATTTGATACGTCTACTTCAATATATATATATATATATATGCTGAATTAAATATTTTCATGAATTGTTATTACATTAAACTCCACAAGCCAGGTGAACCTCTGCGTCTAATGATGGATTTTGGGGGAGTCCATTATTTTCAAACCGCAACAATGGTCAACCAACTATTAATTGATAGCCTGGGCTTTGGGAATTTTTCTGTTAATTCATCCTTTCAGGTCGTGGAGAAAATCAAAAAAGCCACGATCTGTAACAACTTCCGAATGACCACCTTTGACGTCAAAGAGTTGTATGGATCGGTGGACAGAAAACAATCTATTCACATTATCCAACAAGAACTCACCAATACAATGTCATCTGAACGCATTAATTTCATAATCACATTTTTAACTTGGATGGATAAGCATATATACACAACATTTGAACACGCTTGGTACAATATGAAAAGCGGATGGCCGATGGGCCTCCCCCTCAGCGGAATCAAAACTAGCATTTTTCTTAATTACTACGAAAAACTAATAGTGCCTAAACACCAAGCTGACAACCCCCACACTTTATACATGCGGTACGTAGACGACATACTTATTCTAGCCAATCAGCACACCACAAACAATATTATACAAGAGCTAACGCACAGCACTAATCTAACCATTAATTCCACATCTGAGGATGCATCCCAAAGCCTAAATTATCTGGATCTTAAGTTAACGCGCGATGAACCATGTATAAATTATTCAATGATTATAAAGCCTTTTGAAATCAGAGGCTTCATACATCCATATTCTAACGTTCCTAACTCTCACAAATTAGCAGGACTACAAGCATTCCTACACAGAAACATGCAGCTGTGCAAGTTTGAGGCAGATCGAAAGAACAACATACATCTCTACACCAAAGATCTACTACAGGCAGGCTATAAACTCCACACTATCAACAACAAAATCAAACAGTTTCATACAAAAATCACCCTTAATAAAAACAATATTAAACTTCCATATATCACTCTTCCCCACATACCCAAAATCTCCCACCAACTAATCAAGATTTTGGACAATAAATTTAAAATCAGCTTTCATACACCCCCTTGTACTAATCGTCTCATCAATAACTCCAAGGACAAAATGGAACCTTCTCAGACCCCCCATGTCGTTTACAGCATAACTTGCCCACAACCCGGTTGCCGCGCCATTTATTTTGGAGAAACCAAGGCAGGCACAATCACCCGGACAGCACAACACAGATACACATACAATAGAGCTATGAAAAACAACGATAACTCATCAACATTTTTGGAACATTCCAAGAAGACTGGACATTTATTTGAACCTTCCCACCCTAAAATAGTCTGTATCGAGAAAAACGACATTAAGCAGAAGATCAGAGAAGCGTACTACATCAATAACAATAACAACTCTATCAATAGACGTGACACCTGCTTCGACATCTCTAAACGCTGGATTATTTAGCCCATTTGCATATGCTTTGCATACCACTTCTCCCGCTCAATTTTTACATTTCGCAGCTCACAGCACCGCTATGAATATGAGGTAAAGGACCTCGAAAGCGCTTAGCGTATATTAATTCCTGTATATTATTATAGCTTCACATTCAAGCGTGACATACGCTTAATTGGTTTATAATAAAGAATAAAAATAAGATTATATCCATGTAAACCAAGATAATTTTTAACATTTGATGCTGCTAAAAAACTATCAATTACTACTAATTAAAAATTCATAAAACTAAATAAATTTTCTCAATAATCTATAATCTATAATAGTTTTTTTGTTAGAGTTTTTACAATATCAGAGAAACAAATGTCTAAAATTAAATGTACTGTGAGATTTAAGACAATTTCTCTCAGTATCAAAGTAAAATTAAATAGCAATAAAATATTAACAAAATTAGGTAATCTTCTCTTAGCATGTTGAAACTGTGAGAGGACATACTTTCTATGCAAATGCACAGAAATATACCATTTACACAGCCTAATATTTCAGTGCTTTTGCATAGAAAGTTACAGCCTATAGAACAGTTCTGTTCATATTAGCCATTGCTGATGTGCTTTGCAAAACTATGCAAATGCACACACTTTAACAGATCACTACCGTATATCATGAGAGTGTTTGGAATTCAACTGGCCAGAACTGTTATAATATGCCTTCATAATAGTGATCTTACACTCCAACTAATGTACTAATATGTACTAATAATTATAAGCCTGTTCTCACACTTCCCTACACATCACAGAATGTGAAAACAATTGTAAAAGGGTTGGGCCAAACACCATTTTACATAAGTCATGTGAAAAGACACACGTGCATGAGATCAGCTATAAGTCAAATAAAATGGCTAAGGTTGCAGATTGTTTTGGAAATTGTAAGCTTGGTTTGATCAGAGTACTGCATATTTTGGTCAGATTAAGAACAGATATGAGACAAATAAAATAACTGAGTTTGCATGTTGTCTTGCAAGTCATAATCTTGGTTCTTTGATTCAGAGTACTGCATCTTTTGGTCAATCTTTCATACCGGCAAAATTATCAATCCCACCTGCACAATCCATCATGATGCACTGACATATCCAATGTAATTTAAAAATGTAATTATTGTATTTTAGAAAATAAGGTCAGTTTGTAAATTGAGTACTGCATCGTTTGGCCGATCCTTCAGACTGGCAAAACCATAGTTCCCCCAATGCACATTCCAGTGCTACTCGCTGAATTGTAGAATATAATTTAAAATATTGCAATTCTTGTATTTTCAAAAATAATGTTTTTTTTTTACAAAATAATGTTTCATAAATTGTTTAAAAATTGTTTGCAAAATGTTGCAAGCCACTAAAATGTATAATGTAATTTAAAAAGGTAGTTATTCCATTTTAGAAAATAATATTAAAGTTGAAAATAAAAAAAGGCCCTGTAACATTATATTTGTGCTTGTTTACATAAAAAGTACACCATCTCACAGTTTGAACATGCTAAGAGAAGACAACCCAAAATTATCTTCATAAAATTTTTATGATAATGTTTTCACCTATTAGACAAATAGATCACAAGTGAAAACCTAAAAGAAAAACACAAATATATACACATAAAATTACCTATAAACCAAATGCAATTGTTAATTTTCCTTAATATTAAGTAAAGATTTTTTTAAAATGATAATCTCAGATCCAAAATAATTAATCAAAAGAAACTTCTGGACTCTTAATTTCATTAACATCTTAAAAATAACTTTTGTATCAGTAAACAATATCTCGTGACTAGTATTATATTTATGAAAGTATTAAGCTGAACTGAAAAACCTACTTTTATTTTACTTTTATGAATTTTAACTTTTTCATAAAAGTCAATTTGCTTTCTCTTGTACAGGCTGTTGAACAGGTGTAAAGAATTATGTACCATTTAATAAATATTTTATTATATAATAGCTCTTTAGAATTATTTAATAATGAATTTTAAAGTAATACTTTTCTTTCATGCAACTTAAAAATAAATATTTTAAGGCAAAAATCTTTTAATACATCTAACAAAATAAACTAACTAGCATAGTCTTTGTAAATTTGTTTTTTTTTCTGAATCACTTACAAAATTATTTAACTTTTCACTTCTATAATGCTGATAACTATCAATCCTAATAATATTTATTAGTATTTTTCTTTAATAAAATGATTATAATATGAATCATCAAATATCTAGTTTTATAATCATTAAATGTAAAAATTTAATTTACTAAAATCTAAAGTATCCCTTCCTTAACAATAAATTTTATATCAGAGTCAAAAATATTTAATCCAACTAAAAAATTCTCCAGTTTATTTCTATCAATAAATAGTCACCTGTATATCTCGAAAATAATTTAAGAAAACATAATTATAACTTATTGTACTATTCTGTAAAATTTATAGAAACAAAACATATTAGAAAAATAATGATGTAACTAATTATGATCCTCCTTAATCTTATAAAACTCATTATTCTATTTAAAATATCATAAATCTTCTAAAAATAAGAAAAAATCATGAATGATATTAATCTTAATAGTAGGAAAAAAACTCTTTAAAACAGAAATTCTCTAATTAAAGTAGCTATAAATACACCAATACTTTTTAATCTATTAGCAGATTGATACATATTTTAATACCAATGCTACAAAATATACAATCTTCATTAATATTAAAATCATTAATAAAAATAATCACAAGAGGGTATGGAAGTTACTTGAAGGAAAAGTCTTAGTTTTAATTAAATATTAAAAAAATTGGACAATAGTAAAAGGATTCAGAAATAATTTATTAAAGTTCTATAATTTTTATGAAAAAATTAAAATACATAAAATTAGAATTAAAAAAAGTATTTATTCATTCATGAATGTGATACTGAACATAAAATATTGTTCAATGATATAAAGAATGTCTTTTCCGTAGTTAATGAAATGAAAAGTCAAAGAATGTGAACATCAATTTAATAAAATCTTTATTTAATATTAACAGAAATTATCAATTGTCTTTGAATTGTGAGTTGTTTATCTGTATATAATCATGAAGTTTCACCTTTAACTTGAAATTTATTTGATTTAAAAGTGAAACCATAATCAAGAGAACTTTATAAATTTAATTCTGCTGGTATTGTATTGCTATATACGTTTTTACTTTAGTTTTACCTTCCTTAGTGAGGACAATTATCTCCCCAAAATTCATTGTGAAACAAGAACATTATCGTATAAAAAACAAGATATTATAATGGTTTTGTATGGGGAAAAAGTTAGATTGTTCCTGCAGATAAAAATTGTACTATAAATTGTGAATATTATATTAACAAACAACTTAACCTAGTGTATATATATATATAATAGTGATTTAAAAACCCATAATATACAATATATGTATGATGTAAACAGTTCTATGTGTGCACATTAAGCAGGTGTTCACTTACAATATATATATATATATATATATATATATATATATATATATATATATATATATATATATATATATATATATATATATATATTATAAAGTCTCCTTTGTTGAGTTTGTGTTGTTAATGGTATCAGATACAAATCAATTCCTTCAATTTTCTGATGCCCAGATTCTTCTCTATTGATATTTCAATTTTCTTTAGTTTATTGTCTTTCTTTTCTTTATCCAGTTGCATTAATTCCTTGTTAGTTAATTTTTTTATGTATGATTCTAAAAGCTCTTCAATGTTGTCATTTATAACTTCTGCAAATTATTCTTTTTTTGTTATATCAAATATGTTTTTCCATATGATTGAAATGAGTTCCTTTCAACTGCGGTGATTGTAATAAGTTGCAGTCAGACTTTCTTTCATGTAAAGTTAAGTGTTATGTTAGCAATCTTAGTTTATGCATTGCTTATAAAATCAATAGCTGTTTTTATATTGAAGTTCTTCCAGAGCTGTGGAATTGTGTTATTACCATCCTTACTTAATGTGTCAACAAGATACTGCATTAGTTGTTGATGACAATATATCATGGAAATTGTGATGATTCTGTGATCCATAGATTAAAAAAGGAATGTGGTGTTGAATGCTATTAGTTGGTGCTGTGAAACTTTAGTACTGCTGGAAAAAAAGTGTGGTTTCAGTGTGCAAACATATAACAAATTGGACTGAGAAAGAGAGAGTAAGCTCACAGATGACAATTTTTTATGTGTTCTTTCACAAAATTGTTTCTCATTATGCTCAATAAAAACTTATACTGGAGTTTTATTTTTTTAAAATTCATAGTCTTATATTATTCATGTGAAATTATTTAGAATTAAATAGCAATGTTTAATAACATATCGCTTAACTATTCTGACTATAAAGACTTGTTTTTTATCATCAGTTTAATGATAGCTCAATTATAGTGCTGTACATTATAAAAACCTAATTGTTTCGTTAACATCTAATAAAATAAAAATTCTGATATATTAAAAATGAAAAAAATGTATTTGTAATCAATATTCAAAACATTTTTTTCAAAATATGTACTATGAATATCTAAATAAAAAGTACTTTATACACAAACATTATAAGTATGGTCTTTTTATGGATGAGCTGTTACATTTTATTATGTATGGCAGCCATTTACTTGGAATGATTTAGCAATTTTTTGATTAATACAGTATGTTGTAATGGTAGAAATACAGGTCTTTTAAATAAAAATTAAAAGTATAAATCTTCTTCAATATATTTGTGTTGTATTTTTAATCATACAAATTTAATATCAAACACACATTGCATGACATTATCTTCATTCTTTTTTTACTTTACTAAAAATAGGTTTAAAGTAATCTTTTTATTTGGCTAAAATTAGTGTGCATAAATGTTTTCACAATTTAAAATAAATTGGTTATAGGATATGACCAAAATTTAATTTGTGCTAAATAAAATTTGTATGTATATTTTTTTGGTATAGTATTTTTTTAAGTTTGCAGCAAAAATGATATTTACTTGGTTATTTCTAAAACAAATTACAGATTATAATTTAAAGTTGAGTAGGTAAATGTTATTTTTGACTTAGATTTAGTAATTTTTGATCAAATAAAGGGGATTATTAATGACATAATGCATATAATCATTTTTTTTCTCAAAATAATTTTCAATTATAATAACAAAATTGTACAATTATGATGATCATAATTGTCACAAGAAAAGTACTTTTGGTAAGACATTTAATTGATTAAAGTAAATAAATATATTGTTTTTAAGTTAATGTACAAAGTTTAAAATCTAATATTAATACATTCTCAAAATAAGCTTTGGATTATTTATTGTAGTAAATGAAATACATTTTTTTTTGCTTTTTTAATCACTAATGATGAAATACTTTGTATATGTTACTAATGAATGTATTGATTATCTTGAAAAGACAGTGAATAAAAATTAAATAATATACTTAATCATATTTTAATTTTATAATCAAAATACTGTATACTGTAATATTATATTCTGTACTGTGTATAAAAATAAACACTGTATTATATACTTTTAATATAAATGTCACCTTTTTTTCAGTTGATATAAAATCACTATTTTATGATGTCATCAATTTTAAAGCTGGCCACTATTCAGGAAATATTATAAAATTGTAATTACTTTACAGGTTCATACTGTTTTCAACCAGTCTAGTCATATTCATAGCCTGGTTAAAAGCAGTGCTAACCTGTAGAGTAGTTAGAATTTTGAAATCTTCCCTGAATAATGGACTTATCCTATTTATTGAATCATAATCAATTATGATTTTTTTACATGTAAATAAACAAATAAAACCCAAAAAGTTTATACATTATAAATATTGTATTTTTAATGCAAAAAAGCTATCATTGCCATTAGTTTATAGTTTTTGTTAAAGCAACATAAATATTATTGAAATACTTACAGACTAAGATCTATGAATATTTTAATAATCTATATGTTATATCAAAGAGAACAAAAAAAAACTTATCCTCCCCAAGTTTTAATATAAATACAATGTGTTTTTTATATAGGTTTTTCAATTCTCATATTTTATTTTTTTCAAATACTTATATGTATATATTTAATGTTAGGAATGCAATAAGAATTCTCTACATATTTTTAAATAAATAATTTTCAGTTATAAGCAAAATACAAATTAAAAACAGGCATTGCAAATTGAAGTTATATCATTTAGGAACTATATATTACTGGAATATTTTAAACCAAAAGTGAATTTTTTTGAAAATCAAATACAATTATTAGGAGATGAAGTTTCAGCTTGCAGTACTTGTTCGCAATTCGTTGTTTCATTATATTGTAGCTGAAAATTATTTATAAAAATACACTAAAAATTTTCTTTAAATTTTTAACATTTAAATTTATCAATCTACGAAAATCTTCAATGTAAATAAATATAAATAAAACAGCTTTTAATTTAAATAACTTGCACTGCAATGATTTTTCCAACAGTTTTTTAAGAAGTAGGGGAGAACTCATTATTTAATAAATCCACCTTCCTTGTTTTATAGTACTGCTTAAGCTAAAAATAATTGCCAATCCGTTTGCCAACCAATAAGTATTATATGTATAAATTACAAAAGAAATGACTTTAGTTTTTAAAATAAAGCATTGTATTATTTAATCTTAATGTAATTTTAAAAAATTACTTAAAGCAAATAAAATATCAATAAACGCTTAACATATATATTTGAGAGTTATTGGAAAACTGTTATAAATAACAAACACAGCATGATATTCAATGGCTTTAAAGATTTTTATTTAACGATTATTGTACGCTCTTTAAAATTTTGCAATAAATATGTTTAACATATTAGGACAAGATTGGGTGAATAATATGTTTTATTTATTTATGAAAGGACTCTTAAGTGTATGTGTAGTGTGCCATTTACTAAGCAAAGTACCAAGTAAAACAATTTCAAATTGAATAAAAAATTCTCGTTCCATTTCTTGTTCAGCATTAATCTGCCTTGAAGGAAAGTGATCTATTTCTACGAATTGTCAATCAAACTGAACTTATATATCGCATATAAAGTTAAAAGTAAAACAAAGATTTAAATCAACAATTATTTATGCAGATCAAGTATAGTGTGAATTGTCATTTACACACTTTTTATTGACTATTATTAATGAACATTCTTTATAATAACAGTATGCAAACACACACACATGCAGCACAACAATATCAAAGCTAAAATGTAATTAAAATATTCAAAATAGCATTTAAAAATGTCAAGCGTTTGTGGCCGAGTGGTTAGCACGGCTGCCCTACAAGCAGTTGTTCCGGGGTTCGCTTCCCGGCCGACGCTTTGACACATTAAAAAAAAATATTAATGTGCAAAATATGTTTTAAATACGTATTTCTATATTACAAATGTGAATGCTTTATAATAGTGTTTCTCAATCTTACTGTCAATGATAATGATAAACAAGTAAAAAATTGTGTAATATTTTAGACATTTTTAAAAATTAAAAATAATCCAAATAATAACAAATCGATAAATTAAGATTTAAAAAATGCTTGGACATTTACAAACATCTTACAACTACGTAACAGGCGTCATCGAATTATAATAGACTGGCAAAGCGATTGAAAACCACTGCATTAAAAATTAATATTATTATTTCTTAATACCATGATTAGATTATAATTAAAATGTCAAGACGAGTTAACAAATAAAAAGATTTAACTTTATAAACTAAGTCAAAGAAGGAATGATGCACGATGGATACAAGATCATAAGTTAGGTTAAAACAGTTAAGACTCTTGATTCAGAAATTAAAAGGAAGCTTTCTTAAATATATAATATAAAGTAATTCTATGAATGAACTGAAAATTTGAAATAAAAAAATTGAATAAAAAATTGAAAATAATTTTGACTTAAATAAAGTAGCATTAAATAATGTTTATATATATACAACAATAAAGTAGAAACAATAAATGAAAATTTAAAAAATTATCATAAAATAAAAGAGTGCAACTAGAGATGTAAGTATATATATAATAGATAGATTCTCTGCCGTTAGTATGTTAACATAAAAACTCTATAACAGAGTATATAATTTAATCTTCATATCAAAAGTACAAGTACAGTATATTTTCAATGCATTAATATTATAGTCATGATAGAAACTGGCTTTATTGCATGATATGAACATGTGATAAATCATAGAATCATTAATATTCAGGTAAATAAGCAATGGATTTTTTAAATGTCGTTGTTTCAAGTTGAAGTGTTCTAGTTCGTTAACAATGAGAATCGGATGCTAACTCGTTAAATTGCACTAAATTTTTTGATGTAAAAATTAAATTATATCATCTGTCATAGTATATTTTATTTTCCATATATATATATCCACCTCTCTATTTGTATTTTTTGTTTTCTATTATATATATAACCAGTAATTGCAAAGTATATTTTAGAAACACAATAGCAAATTTCTTCATACACTATTGCTACCTAGTGCAAGCCATAATAATTAATGAATACTAGAAAGTTAGTGCATCATAATCCCTATCTAATCTTGCATATTCATTCAATATCCCTAAACTAGTTTTTAGATCAGTGAGGAAATTTCAATCTGTGAGTACTGCACCTACAACTTTGGGGCTGCTGCATTTCTCCAGCATCTACCTTTTACCTTTTCAGTTAACTATAAGGATATGAGCTCAAATCAAAAATACAATGATATTTGTAATCCAAGATAATTTGCTCATATAGACATACAGATGTGAACACAGTTCAGAATCTATATATTTTAGTGTCTTTCATTTTTAATAACTATAGTCAACAACATCCTTTGGCTAAAATTGTTAATTAATTATTATATAATCACATGATGACCATTTTTATGCATACACAATCTATTAATATAGTAGAAACTTTCTCTATACAATATTTCCACCTAGTGCAAGCCATATCAATCGATGGATTTGAAATCTTAGTGCATCAAAGTATATAGTTATTGAACTGGGTTCAGATCTGGATGAGTATACAAGAAAATTAGCATTGCTGAAAACCTTATTGTGTTTTCAGTTTGAGCTCATAGCTTTTTAGTTAACTAAAAAGATAAAAGGTGGTTTCTGGAGAGATGCATTAGATTTAAAGATCTAAAAGCAGTTATCTCAGAACCAAGGCATCTTATTAATGAAAACTATAAGCTAAAAACTAGTCTGGAGGATATTGAATGAGTAGGTATTGGATAGGGACTATGATGCATTATTGTAGTGTCCATTCATTACTATAGCTTGTTAAGATGGGGAATATTGTATGGCGAAAGTTGCTACTGTGTTAACAAATTACATAAGCATAAATATGATCATGTGATATTATAGTGGTTTATATTTTAATAGACAAGATAAATAAATAGAATATATTGTATATATACTTCATATATAAATACACAAAAGCATATACATTATGTAATAATAAAGCATATAAATTATGTAATAATCAAAAATTGGAATCTAACAAAATTATGAGTTTCCATTTATTACTTGTCTGACTTTATTAATGTGTTGATAAATTTCACTCTATGTATAGATATACATATATGTATATGTAAATATAGAAATCAATATATAAGAAAAGGAAGAAACTCATGTATAGATATAATTATTTCAATTTATTTGCAAATGTCAAACATTCTGTGCTTATAGCTTTAACATCATTGATTTCAAAAAAATATGTTAATATTATGAATCATTTATTACATTAGAGACTATTATAGCACACTTAACCAAGATATATACTTTAAATCTTAATTAGTGTTCAATATGTATCTTTTTAATTAAACATAAATATATGATATGATTAAACTTTCTCTTTTTCCATGTGTAATAACTTTTTAGATATATTTATCCACCTATTTTTGAAACATGTCAAAAAAGACATCTAGAAAAGATAAAAACGTTATGTATTAATTTTTAACTTTGTAAAATTTATATTTGAAATAGTAATGATATGTAATCTTCAACCTAATAAGTAATTAGTAGTACTCATTAATACATTTATCTGAATTTGGCATACCAATGTGAATGCTGAAAGTTTGATCTTCATAAATCAAGTTGTAATAATTTGAAATTAATAAATACTGAACAAATGGTAAAATCTTGTAAAAATTGTGACTTGAGTCAACTAAAAAGTGTTGTTTTAGAATGAAACACACCTCAAAAATAATTTAGTTTATTTTTAGATGTCATATGTTTTTAGAAATTGTGATCGAATGGAACTTTTAAGTATATGATGAGATATTACACATAGAAAATGAGAAAGTGCTTATATGTAAATGTGCTTATATGTAATTAAAAATGGATACATTAATTATTAACAAAATTTTAAAGTTTATATCTGGATGGAAATGGTATGATAAAGATTATTTTAATAAGTAAGTAATAGTAATCATTAATGTATTTATAGGAAGTCATTGAAGTCAATATCATTAAAATAGGCAAAAGTCACTATATGTATTGCCACACACAGCAAGCTAGAGTAATCAATAGATGCCAGAAGGCTTGTGCATAAAATTCCCATCTAGTGTCTACTCATCCAATATCCCCAGACAAGTTTCTGGCTTGTGACTTTCATCAGTGAAAAGCCTTGGATCTGAGAGCACTGCACCAGATCTTAGGAACTAATGCAACCCTCCAGCAGCCACCTTTAATCTCCACTTAACTACAAAACTATGAGTCTTAAACTGAAAATACCTTAATGTTTTCAATCCAAGACCATTAGCTTATATAGTCATATGGATCTGAACTCAATTTAGTACCCATACATTTTGAAGGGTCTTGGTTCTTTAATAACCATAGTCACCACTATCCTATTAGGCAGGATTGTTTTAACAACAGTTATACATAAGCATAAGAAATGGTGGTCATGTGATGTTTATTGAAGTCAATGTCATGAGTACAAAAAGTATGATATTTGGAATCAAACTATATACTTAAAAAATAAATGTGATTTTTCACAAAGCTAGGTGGTTTGATAAATGTAGTCAGATGGTAACGATTTAAATTTTATCTAAACCGTGAATTTTCCATTTGCTAAGCAGCTTTTCGATTTTTTTTGGATAGCCAGTTTCTAGCTATTAGAGTTAACTATTCAATTATTAATTAACAAATTGATATATAACTATTTTTAGCCGGTAATTAACAATGCTAAAACTATTACTGTCTAGAACTAATTGATATTGTCTTTACGGGTGTCTTTAAGAAAAAAATGATGAAGCCTTTGCCTTGCAATGACTATTTAAAAATCTTTCTTTTTCCACACTTATATTTATATGTTCTGAATATATTATTTATATTTAGGTGTGTGTTAAAATTATATTTGTCCACATACAAATATACGTGTATATGTACAGACATGCACACACGCACACACACATATATTGTAATATATTATAATAGTTAATATCTTATAAGAATATATATAATTGCTGTATCTGTATTGGCAATGTCTTTTTTATGAATAGACAAACCTACAATGATTATTATAAATCTATAGTATGGTTGGGTATTCAAATATTATGGGTAGACTCACATAGATTCAGATATTTTGGCATGTTAGGTGATAGCTATGATCATCATCATGATGAGTGGCACAAAGATGCTTGAAAAGTTGAAATAATGTTATGAGAATAAAGTACAGCAAAATTCTTCTTCCTTTACAGTCACATATTAAATATTTATGAGATTTAGTTCTTAAAACAATGACATAATATAAATTTCAATATAAAGTATATGAATTAAACAAATGTATCTCATGTTCCCAATGATTTCATAATCTCAGATATGTTTGTATAGTAAGAGAATTAGTTTTACCACACACTGCTTCCTCTTTAGTCTGGTGAATTTTATAAAGATTCTGCTATGCTATTAGGTTTGCTATGAGCATAAACTTTTTATTAGATAATTTTCATACTCAAAATAAACTCATTTTTAGCCTTACATATGTTATGCCATTTGAGATGCTGTACTTTATTTATGCACAGATGAGTATGTATGTTCCACATATATAAATGCAAATGAAATTAATCTAACAAACAGTATTCAATGTTGTTAGGTGGGTATCAACTGCTTAAGTACAATCTACATAAAATAGATCTATGTACATGGGAATTGGAACTAACATATATATATATATTTAATGTTTTCACGGTTGTATGATGTAGAAAAATTATTACTTTTTGGGTTAAACCGTGTATTATTTTCCATTACATACCGATATTTCGATGGACTAGCATCCGCCATTGTCAAGGTTAACTTTTGATAAAAAAAGTAATAATATATATATATAAAGATAGATAAATAATTGATGATAGATTAAACCTATAAAAAATGTTGCAACTTAGCAAATGAATAAATATTCTTCTGTAAATAATCAAAATAATATTTCAATGAAGGACATGGTTGGAGCTTGTGTTATATACACATATTTGTATTCAAAGATAATCATATATTGAAATTTGGGTTATGAATTTTCAAATAAAGTTATATATAAGATGATTATCTTACTCATCTTATGCATAAATACAATTATAAATATCTTGGCTTCTTTTCTCAGGATTAATAGATTCAGGATTAATACATTCAGTTTCAGATCAAAAAGGACTAAGAAATATCAACTATAGAAATCGTTATTTTGATTATGACTAGTACTATACAAATTATAAATTAATTCAGGTAATATATTTTTGTTCTTATCTCTAAATATTAAAACTATCAACATCAATGTCTTTTAGTGCCATGCATATTTTAAACAAAAATTTAAATTTTCATTAACTATCAAAAATATATTCAAATAAGAATTATCAATTCTGCTGACTTGTATTATTATTTATATCAATATCATATGCTAATATTAAATTTATATACATATTTATATTTTATAACAACTTGAAAAATCATAACATTTTTTCCAATCAAGTGACTTTTTACTCACATGTAAAACTATTATAGATGAGAATGATCAAGGATTATTTTCGGTGATTTACTTCTAATTTACCAACACAAGCTAATTTGCTTCATTTTAATCTATTTATAAGTACATGTGCCCACTTTTTGATATCTGCTTTAATTCAATTAAATATATACATTTTAAAATTATATATAATATATTCCTATTTATGTCATTAATATATTTATCTCCTGACTTAGAAATACTTGACTTTCAAATGCATATATATATATATATATATATATATATAGAATTTTATATATATATATATATATATATATATATATATATATATATCAATCATCAACCATTATCAATCCACTGCAGGATGAAGGTCTCTCCAAGTTTAATCCATCTTCTCCGATCTTTAGCTTCTCTTCTCCACAACACCCCTGCACATTTTCTTATTTCATCCATCCATCTCACATGTGGTCTCTTTCTGGGTCTTTTACAATCTCTTGGAATCCAGTTTAAAATTTCAATTGTCCATCTATTATCATCTCTTCTAGCAATATGTCCAGCCCAACTCCATTTCAATCTTTTAATTTTTTCAATAAGGTTAGTAACACCTGTTTGTTGTCTTACCCATACATTGTGTTTTCAATCTCTTCTTGTTACTCCCAACATACATCTCTCCATACTCCTTTGAGTGGTCTGAAGTCTCTGTATTGCTCTTCTATTAAGTGTCCAAGTCTCAGATCCATAAGTAAGAACTGGTAATACACATTTGTTAAAAACCATCTTTTTCAAGCACATAGGCATATTTCCTTTTAGTATCAAGTTATTTCTACCAAAAGCACTCCAACCAAGTTTAATTCTATGATTAATTTCCTCCATTATGTTTCCATCTGCATTAATAATCTGACCAAGGTATTTGTAATTGTTAACTTCTTCTAATTCTTCATAATCAATCTTTATTTTCATATTTTGAGCAAATCGATTAAACATTACTTTAGTCTTTTTAACATTTATCTTTAGTCCTACTTTTCTATCCATCTGCTAACTCCTGCAACATTTCCTGCAGCTCTGAAGCATTATTTGCAAAAACAACTACATCATCTGCAAAATCTAAATGACTTAAATACTCTCCATTTACTTTCACTCCTTTAGTTTCCCATTTTAATCCACAAAATACTTCTTGCAGCACTGTTGTAAAGAGTTTTGGAGATATGGAGTCATCTTGTCTTACACCTTTCTCAATGTTGATTTTTCCAGTATCATTATGTAATCTAATTGTTGTTTGTCCTTTCTATGACTTCTCTCAATACCTGGACAATATCCTGGATCTATACCTTGATGATCCAATGCTTTAATTACTGAAGAAATGTGTATAGAATCGAATGCCTTTTCATAATCTACAAATCCAAAACATAATGACAACTCATATTTGTTTGTCCTTTCTATGACTTCTCTCAATACCTGGATATGATCTATTGTACTAAAACCACTTTTAAATCCAGCTTGTTCTCTTGGTTGGTGGAAATTCAAAGTTCTCTGTAGACGAGTTGTAATTATCTTGGTAAAAATTTTATATAAAACTGATAAAAGGCTGATAGGTCTGTAATTTCTAATATCTTCTTTATCACCTTTTTTTAAATATTAATATTATTACTGCATTCTTCCAATCTTCCGGTACATCTTTATCATTTAGACATTTGGTATATAACTTTGCTAAAATTGTTTCTATTTCTTCACCTGCTTATTTTAATATATCAATTATAATTCCATCATTTCCTGGAGCCTTTCCTTTCTTCATACACTTAATTGCATGTCTCACTTCTTCATTTAAAATTCTGGGCAATTCAGAAGATGTAATAGATATAGGAGGTACTTGTTCTTTATTACTATATAATTCTTGATAAAAATCTTCTACCAATTTCATGATGTCATCTCTCTTTTTAGTAATAATTCCATCTTTTTTTCTTATTGCAGATATAAATTTCCTACCAATACCAAAATGTTGTTTAACATTTTTGAGACTTTTATTTTCTTCTACAGCTTTCCTTGCTATTTCACAGTTATACTTTCTTATATCATTTTCAACTCTTTTCCGTACCATTTTACAAAATTCGAGATATTCAATTCTTTTTAATACATCATTTTTGTATATCTTCATATTCCTTCTTTTCTTCATAAATTCTCTAGTCTCAGTAGAAATTTTATTAGTCAATTGCTGCTTTTTTCTACCAGCTATGTTTGTTGCAGTTTTTAAAAGTGTATCAGTTATTTTCATATTAATTTCATTCAAATCTGAATCATGTTCAAAATCTCCTAACACTTGAAACCTATTTGTAAGTTCTAATTTAAATTCATTAGAATGTTTCTGAAGATTAGGAATATCAACTGTAAATATTGTTTTTCTTAATAATTTTTGACTCTCTAGTTTTACATTAACACGTAACTTACACCTTACTAATCAATGATCACTTCCTGTGTTAAATTTATTAAGAACATTACAATCTTAAAATATGTATTTTCTGTTAGTCAAAATATAATCCAATTCTGCTGTACCTTCATTTGGATGCTTCCATGTCCATTTCCTTTTAACATTTTTCTCAAAAAATGAATTCATAATATAAAGTTTTTCTTTTTCTGAAAACTCCACAAGTCTATGTCCTCTCTCATTTCTATTACCATAACCAAATTCATCTTTCATTCGTCTACCAATTCTAGCATTAAAGTCTCCCATAACAATTTTAAAATGTTGTTTACTCTGATCAAAAGCCTTTTGTACATCCATATAAAAATCTTCTACTACTTCATCACTATGAGAAGTTGTTGGGGCATAAACCTGAATTATCTGCATTTGGTATCTGCTATTAAGTTGTATAACTAATCTTGCCACTCTGTCCGATACACCATCAATCTCCACAATATTGTTCTTCCACTTTTTATTTATAATGAATCCTACTCCACTTGTATTTCCAATATGTGTGCCTTTATAATAGAGTATATGTCCACTTTTTAAATCAATTGTTTCTTCTCCTTTTCTTCTAACTTCACAAAGTCCAATAATGTCCCATTTAATATAAGACAGTTATTCTTCTAATTCTTGCAATCTTCCTTCACTTGAAAGTGATCTGCAGTTGTAAGTACCTAAATAAAAAGTCGTCATCAAATGGCAGCCTGGGTCTGCAATCAGGGGATTCTTAGCACCCTCTGCCTTCAGCCACCAACCGCTGCTTTGGTTGGTGACTTTACAGCCTCCTGGGAATAAGGGCCATGCTTTATTTTTGTCTGTCATAATTGTATATATGTATTGGAAAAATATTTATCATTTACACAAACATTCATTCTGCCTTATCAGGCACTGAGAAGAAAGACCATGGTGTTTCTTGATCTTAAACTCAGAGGTAAAAAGCCAATAAACTCACCATTCTGGCTAATGGTGTTGGTGAGCAGCCCATCCATGTTCATATACTATATAAATAATCACATAGTAATAACAGCTGCAACGACAAGAACGTATGGATTGGACATTAGGAATTTGCCCTGCTCGATTCCTTTAAGGCATCCAAGAGGAATCAAAGGGTCTCCTTTCAGTTAATAGCAAACTCCTTTCTGCAGCTATATATATATATATATATATATATATTGTAACCTAAAGGGGGGGGGGTGAAGAAAAGAAAAGGAAAAAAGAAATAAAAATTAAATTAAGAGAAATGTGGAAGGAGAGAGAGAAAAGAAATAAAAAAATAAAATGGAATGGAGTAGAAAAGGATGATGAAAGAGAGGGAGAGATGATGATGAAGTTGAAAATATACAGATGAAGATGAGATAGAGAGATGATGAAGAGAGACATATGAAGATGAGATGGAAAAGAGGGAGAGATGAGAATTGAGAGAGAAATGATGATGGTGATAAAGATGGAATAGAATGATTATTATTAAAGAGAAGAGAGAGCTGAAGAGAATAAAGATGGAATAGGAATGAAGATGAGAGAGTGAAAGATAAAGATAAAAAAAATGAAAGTGAACTATTAGTAGAAGAGAGAAGATGAGAAATAAGAGAGAAATTATAATGAAGATGATAGAGAGTGAACTATTAGTAGAGAAGAAATGATTATGAAGATGAAACAGAAACAAAAGTGGAGAGATGACAAGACAGTGTTAAACTACTAGAAGTAGAGAAGAGGGAGGGAAAAATGGGAGAAGTGAGAGATGAGGACAGAAGAGAGATGATGATGAGTAAGAGATGATGATGAGTAAGAGATGAGAGAGAAGAGAGAAACTATTAGTAGTAGAGGAGAGATGAGAAATGAGAGACTCTTGATGACTTGGCTCAGTGGGGTTACAATAAATTTAAGAAAAAGAGATGATGATCCAGAGATGTATAATCAGATAGAGACCAAATCCAATACTAAGACAATTATAACTATCAGGGCATCTTAATGATTTACCAATAAGTAATACAAAGATAAATTTTAAAATTATTAGCTCATAGTTATTGGAATCGGCCTACCATCAAATAACACTCTCTGAATAAGACTAAATGATTCTTTGATTGGAAGGATTATCACATTAAATGTAAAACTAATAAGGGAACAAGACCAAACTATTTCAAGGGTTTTAAAACCAAAACTCTTGTGCAAAACTAACATATTAATTAAGTTGCCTACTAAAAAAAATTGCTAAGATAAATAAACAAGTGAGTGACATCTTGGCCGACCATAAAATAACTACCCTATTGTTCAAACATGGAACAATAAACAAACAATTATTAATTTAATAATTTAATAAATCAATTTAAATTTACTCTAATAATGGTCTATTACCCACGATATTACTCGAGCAAGGAAAAGGGCAAGGGTACTTTTTATGCCTTCCCCATACTTATAGACAACCTACTTAAGACCTCAAAGGCAGATGGATTATAAAATTCTAAAATAAAGATGATGATAAACAATGTGCAGCTAATGTCAGATAATGGCAGATTTTAAAATAATAATAAAAAATATTCTCTTCTGAGGCATTGATTTTCTATATCTTATATTGCAGAATCTTAAATCTGAGAAGATATAATGATAATTCAAAATCAATTATAAATGTGCATTTAATTAAGCATCTGATAGAATGTAATTATCTGTTACTGTGATTCAATCTGAGAATCACTTAAATTGGCATGGCTTTATAATTCAAACCAGTATCAAAATATATTTTATAAACTTTATAATATGTTTGTGGACTTTTGAATTGAACATTTTTAAGAACTGTGAAACTCAAGACAATAATATTTTTATACAAAAGTAAAGCAAACAGAAGCAAAACTTTTGAAATAATAATAATAAGGTTATTATTTAAAATAATATCAAGAAAATATTTACATTCAATTTTACTACAAGTATTGCCAACATGGTGCTGGAATCTTTTATTACAAAATATTTTGACTTTGTTTAAAATTTTATTTTGGCTTACAAAAATAAAATAAAAATAATATGAACAATTTCTTTAGCTTCAATGACTGAATACCTATCCTAGATTCTTTTAAATGGGTTGTTTTAATAAACAAAATACTAAATAATGAATACCTATAATAGCAAACAAAGGCTATTTAATACCAAATTCTAATCTCTTTTAAAACAATCAGAGATTTCAAATCTTTAAAACTTAAATTAAAATAAACTGAATCTAATAATAACAATTTTATTTCTTTATTATAATTATTAGCATATTAACAACAGGGTAGTGTTATCTAACAATCAGAATAACATGTAAGAAGCTTAAAATTATAATCCTGAGCTTAACAAATGCTAAGCTGGAATAAGCATACTTAACATATATTTAAAAAATATTATCACCAGTTATACTGACATTACTACTATTGTAGCTAGTGATATGATTAAGCAAATCTTTTAGATAACTTTAAATTAAATTAGATATATAGGCCACTCATTCATCAGAAGTCATTTATACATTTTTTTAAATAAATTTTGTCCACATAAAATATTACCTTGAATGTGTGTTAAAATTAAAGACCTAAAAACTTACAAATCCAGTGGTGAAAATCTGGATGAATGTATTAAAATTAGTATGTGTGAATTGCCTCTTATACCATATGCATAATTTAACATACTTAAAATAAACATAGATTATTTTTGATTAGCTTGTGCATGATAAAACTATCATAGCAACACAATTCAAACATTGATATACCTATGAGCCTTAAAATAGCTACCACTACCCAAAGAAACAAAGTTCCTCAATAAGCATATCTTGTCATAAGAAATTTAAACAAAATGCAACATCACCTACTGTGGTGGAATTTAGCATTAATTCATCATGAATGATAGGCCAAAAAATAAGAACATATTTGCTCTGCAGAGCTGGATAATAATATGGTGGCTTTTTAAATATCTAACTTTGAGGCAGAAAATAGGATGCCTCTATATTGTCTACAGTGCTTCAGGAACAGGAAAGATGCACCAGGAAAGCATGATCCTCTATCATGGGATTCCAATGCTAATAAATGTGATAATCATCACTAGAAAAATACAACTATAAGATATACAATAACTCACTATGGGCACAAGCACCATCAATTCATGGAAAAGCATTACAATAAGGATGGAGAACCTTGTCTACTCCATAAAATATACTCAAAATAGTTAACAAAGCCTAACTCTATGAGGCTAACAAATACTAACTAATGACAAGATATATACTTCACATGAATTAACTAAGTTATCACTAAGAAATTTGAAATAATGACAGGGGCGGGAGGGGGGGGGCGGGGGGGCGGGGGGGGGCGGGGGGGGGAGGGCGGAGCAGAGCGGGAGAAGAGAGGGGGAAAGAACTGAAAAAGAAAGAAGCGGTTTTGTGAGGAACAGAAGGTGTCTGGCCTGGGGCTTTTTAATAATATATCTAATGTAAGAACCAACAAAACAAAACTGAATCAATTGACTACAATAAGAAGTACTTTAAAATTAAATGCACATAAAATTCTAGGCAAAGGTACAATGCACACATAATAAAATATTAAATACTAAAAATGTAGTGACTAGTGGACTTTAAAAGATTGCAAATTAAATGTGAGAATATTAATTCTCAATGCATATAAAAATATTTACAGTTATTAATAATGTAGCATTCATAAAACAAATGAATGAAAACTCTCTGATAAACCTCTTTGGTTAAATTAGGATAAAAACTGAGTGAAACATCCCACATATAATAAGATAAGACTGTAATATTTAAATCTCTGGGAATAAAATTATCAAATAAACTTAATTTGTAATACACTTAATAAACATAAATAATAGTATATAATTTACCTGAGAATAGCAGAATATCAATCTACTTATTCTATAACCCATTATACTTAAAATTGTTATATTAGTTTACATGGTATATTTATGCTAATAATGTTACTCATATTTTAAAACAAAATATATAACATAAATATTTTTCTGGTTTCCTTATTTTTTTAAAACCAATAAAATACAGTTAATTATTAATAATAATAATAATAATAAAAAAATAATATAGTAACTTAAGTTCATAGTTTCAGCTCCATATTGGCTTTCCATTCCAGATATGTAGATAATTTATTGAGGATAATTTTTCTGATGGTATTCAAAGCTTCTAATTAAAATGTTCATAAATATGGCAATGATTGCTAATAAAAAAAATGAAACATGTTTTTTAATAGTTCTTCAAAGAAATATTAATTTCTTCTTTTAAAGATATACGAAATATTAAAACATTAAAATAATAAGATAGGCCGGCATTAAAAAAAAACAAATTCTTCAGCTGATAATATTTTATAGCATCCTGGGTTTAAATTCATAATAATATTACTTTCTGATTTTTATTTCCATTGTCTCCTTTAAAAGAACACATTTCTTTTTTTTATAAATTATTTTTTTTTAAAATTAGTTCTCATACAACATTTTGAGAGTCTATTTCCAAATAACTTTCTCTTCCCACTGCTTAGCAGAAGACAGGAATTATTTTTCTTAAAGTGCATTTTTTTATCTATTTTTCACTTGTCTAAAATAAGCTATTTTCATTTCAGGTCAAGGTATAAGCAATAAACTTTTAAGGTATACATACTATCATGTGAAAACTCATCATTAATTAATTGTAGTCTGCAATATTTTGTCCAACTGTTTTTTGGAATAAAACAATTAATATCTCGTATTCAATACATTGTAGTTGAACACTAGGCAAAGCTAATTAAAATTATACTAATGCTTAGCAGATAACTTTATTCTTCCTAGTTTAGCACAGGATATTTCTCTCTTTTAAATTATATTAGAAATATGCATTATTAAACATGAGTCTATTTTAGAGTCAATATTAAGTATCAAGAATAAATTTCAGACTTAATGACAGCTTTAAATAATTTTATCACAAAGAGATTGACACATTTTAAAACTATAATACAGTTCACTATAAAGTCTTTCAATTATCTTTGCTTATATTTTAACATAAATACTGAGCATCTTCCAGCTAAAATAGTTCAGTACAATATAGGTAATTAGCCATATAAACACTGACAATTTGAATCTTAATTCTAGATTCCAATAGAGAAAAGACATGCAACACATGTATAAGATAAGAGGTGCATAACTTCCTTTAAACATTTTGGTTATTACGGTTTCAAAATTTTGACTGAAAGTTGAATATCAGAAAATAGTTACCTTTTTTAATTCAGCCGTTCATGATTGTAGAATAATTTAAAAATATTTTTAAACTTACTTTACTTTTAACAAAATAATAACTTTTAAAGAAAATTACAACTTTTATTTTTTTATTTTTAAGAAAAGTTGAGGATTAGGGCATGCACAGACACACAAGATTAACTACTGAACCACTATTCATATCTGATAATTTTTTTACTACACCCAATCCAATCGTCTTAAAACCAATCAAGTTTTATATTTAATTTTAACACTTTTGACAGATCAACTGAAATTGATTAGTGATGCAATTGATTTAATTATCTGAACCCACATGGTCATTAACGGTCAAATTAAAAGTTAATTATTAACTATTTTATGTAACATTTTTAAACAAATATTTATTACATAAAATAAAATAGATATAAAAATATAGTTTTATTTATCAAACCTTTATATATTTTATTTTAATAATTTTATTCATTCATTTGTTTTAAATCAATATTACAATTGAATTATTATTTATTCCTATGTTCACGTGTCTTCCATGCATGCATATAGATTCACACATGAGAATGACCTACAAACATGAACTCTACTAACTACTTACAATTTATTTAAAATAACTACAAAATAAAAATAATAATGATTATTAAATTTAAAAATGACTTTATAAGTTAAATGGTAATTTTGATTAAATATTTAAACATTATTACACTGTTTCAATAAAATTTATAGATTATTTTTTAAACTAATTTGATACTATTTATTCTAATTTATTTATAATATCAATTTATTATAGGTTATCCATTAAAAATGAATTAAACAATAATTACTTAATAATACATTTAATATTATTTATTAACTAAAAACAACTACTCTGATATATCCTTGAAGTAAACTTACTGTCTTTCATCTCTTATTAAATTAAATAACATATACTATTGGAAATATTTACACATAATCCTAATAATATTCAATAATTATTACAATACTACATAATATTATTCTATACTATGCACTAACTAATTAACATCTATTTTTATCATTATTTTTTTTAAATCAGAAAATTACAAATAAAAAGTTAAGCTAATATCCACTTTGGCACCTGTTGGAGCCAAATGAAGTTTCACATATGTACAATATATATATATATTGAACAAAATAAATATAATAATCAAAATATTTTAAAATAATACTACAAACCTGAATGTACCTTCATAAAATTAAAAACAAAATCTTCACTATAGCCAGCTTAAGACATTTTATACCATTTTGAATAGCAATGAACTGTTAATATTTAAATCTCATTAAAATCACATAATGGTACACACTCCCACATGAATGGCCAACTATCCATAATGAATGCTCACACAATTACATTGGTTATTCAACACATTGACTGTAATATTTATAAATATGACTGCTTAATTTTGCTTTTCTTCAAGCCATTTTACACATGTAAAACAAAAACATTATTAAAGCAGAAATGTCCATTAGTGTTATGTGATTTTAATGAGATTTAAATATTAATGATTCATTGCTACCTAAGGTGGTGCAAAATGCTGTAAGCTGGCTACAGCAAAAATTTTATGTTCAATTTTATATAGGATATTCAATTTTGAAACATTATTTTAGAATATTTTGATTATATATATATATATTGTAATGGTCAAATATGTACATTTGTGTAACAAAATCTAGAACTTTAGTAAATCATCCCAAGGCTGACCATAATATGGTGGTGAAACCACAGGTCTGATGTAACCCTAGTTCCTTTACTATTGCTCAGAGATTTGCCACCTTACGGATGACACACCTGAGTTTACAGCAGTATTTTCCTTCATCACATTCTGGCAGTAGAACATCAGTAGAGCAAAAGACTGAAAGAAAGTTGCTATTCTACCTAGTATAGCTATATAGACATCATGTGGCTAGTATATGATTATTAAACAATGAAATGATTTTAAATAACTAATAATAAATAATTACTAAATGAAGGAATGATTATGAGTTGGAGAGCAAGACTAAGACATGAAGCAAAGTTAAATTTAAAATTAATTTAATGAAGTTAAATTTTAAAATAATAATTAAAAGAATATTACAATAGTTAGATGTTTTGTCTCACATGCAGGTGATTAAGGGATGTTTACATTAATTTTGGGTTCACACACAGTGATGGTTTTAGATATATAATTCCTTTATGGCTGAGTTTTGCATAACTTGGTTTACATATACAGGAGGTAGATAAAATCACTCGCAGGTGATTAGAAATTTCTAGTTACAAATAATTGGGTTTCTTACATATATGTATATCACTCCTAGGTGATAATTTAATATTTACGCACTTCCAGTTTATATATAGCATTTTTAATCACTCGCAGGTGACTGTAATTTTTAGGTTACAAATATTTAATCTACTTAACTATATATATGTGACTCACTCACTGTTGGTGAAATTATAATACATTTGAATTTACATTTTCATGAGCTTTAATACTATTTTTATAACTAAATGAATTTGCTCATGATTATCTATGCCTAGTTTATGCTATAATAGGATCTAGATTTGCCTTATAGCTAGTGGAAGTGAATACAAACATTTATAAAGAACACAATACTTAACTAAGTGTGAATAATCAATATATTCTCTATATAACTAATATGCCTATCAAATTGGATTCGAATTCAGATCAAAGCTGAAAATAGTAATTATAATGGTGAGATGAACTGATTATTGGCAGCCCGACTTCAGATACTAAGGCATAGGGAAAACATACAATTCTGAGTCTTTGTGTCTTGAATATGTGCCTTATTCACAGGATTTTTACCAAGTAATGATTCCCTTTGACTGAACTCATTGCTGTGAAAATAAGAGACCTTTGCAATTTATTTGAGTGGGAGTCTTATGCTATGTGGGAGTCTCATGCTCCCTTCCTAAGGATGCAGAATGGGGAGGTTCAAACCCATCCACCATCTGAAGAAGATAATTAACCAAACTAAGAATAATGGGGCAGTGCAACCACATACAAACATTAAAGAATACAGCAACAAGTAAATATGCTATAGCATTTCTTAAGGACACATACGCACCACTGACAACATTTATCATATAATAAAATTACGACACTAAATAATAGTTTCCTTCATGAAACTACTCTGTATCAGTTAGTATACTATTAAGGAAAGTTTATGAATCCAAGTTACAAAGCTATCTATATAGGCTTTTACTTCTCTAAGGAAGATTACAGCATATGGAGGGAAATTACAATACAGAATTATGAATTTATGCTGCATTTTATCACTTCAAATGAATATTGGTTAAATATTTTATTTAAAAGCAAATCTATCTTAGAATGACTGTAAGCTGGTAATTATATCTTAATTAAGATATTTTATCCATTTCAAAACAGAGTTTCAGTTTGTGTGTTATTACACATATATGCGGCATTACATATATACGCAAAGTTACATATATATGTGTGAGAATCTAATTACCTCTCACTAATGATTTAATTATGAATAAAACCTGGTTTTGAATACATATAGCATAAACAATAACATAATTAAAAATAATAAGATTTGGCATAGATTCAATTAAATGAAATGTAAGATTTAAAATAAAATAAGATTTCACGTATGTGAAATCTGAAATTTGGCTTTGTTTAAAAATGAAACTTATGTGACATTAGCTGAAGTTTGATTGATTCAGTTTCACTAATTTTAAATAGTTTAAGAGAATTGACTAATGCACAGATTATTATTAGCTTAAAATATATAAAATAATTTAGAAATTTAATTGTTATTTTAAAATAGATCATTTTGCATTATATGTGACAAAATCATATTAAAACATTTAAAATATCGATTTTAGCAAGTTAAAACTGAATAGCATTTAATTACTTGGAATAAAATTAATACGTAACTAAATCAATCATATTTAAATTCAGCAAGTAAACCAACAAATAAATAAATCATATCAATAAATGAAAGGTGTTATTTATGCAAATAATAATTCAGATAAAATCATAAAGCAGTTAAATCAGTATTTATCAGTAAACGAATTATAGCAGTAAATCAGATTATCAAATATTAACTTAGTTTTCAAATGAGTATAAATCAGGTATTAATTATTAAATCAGGTCAAATATTAAATCAGTTTAAATAAAATCAGGCAAGATTTTAAGATTGAAACCAAATAAAAATTACATTTAGAAGTAAGTTTAGTTTACATTATTATTATGGCCATTGATTTAGATTAAGCTAGCATTTTAGATTTGGGTTTAGTTGAAATCTTTAGAATTGAAGGAGTATTTACCATTTTCTTCTCTTTTCTGCTGCCAAGTTATTTCTTCATTGTGAGACTTTTTTAGGTGGTTACAGTTGTTACTCCATCTCTTCCCGCAGTAGGCAGCTTCTCATCGGAGGCGAGAAGGCAAGAATTTAGGCCTCTACTCTGACATCATCATCATCAATGCTTTTTACAAGTACTTTATTATAATTATAATCATAGTGTCTCAAAGATGACTGCAGCAGCTTGTATACCAGCACACACCCCCTCTCCTTTGTTATATTATTTTTAGATTCGTTTTCTTAGCTTACTCGCTGTTTCAAAATTTAGTAGAATCCCGCTGTGATTATTTTTCACTTAGGTCAATTTTAACCTCCATGGCACGTGGTAATTTATGCAATCTTTTTAATTTAAATCTAATTTTAACCTTAAAATAAAATTGGGTCAATTTTATAGCGAGAAGGATTAACTTTTCTGGCATCATTATGGAAAAACATTTTGTTATATATGTAACTCGACCATTTAATTTAGCGATATATGCAGAATTATATAATTTCAAATATTATTAATTTAATAAATATTTTAAAGTAAAGAAATCTTAATGTTTAAATTCTATTAACATTATTCTTCTAGCATATATGTAGTCTTAAGTTACACATACAACTCGTTTTTCATTTAATTATTATTAGAAATATATATGTGTGCATTTATAGAGGTTTACATATATAAATGCAATTTTATCTCCCTATATATAGATATATATGCACATACACACGATTAACATTATTTAGGTTTTAATTTAGCCAGTTTTTATGATAATATTAGCATGATATATGAGAATTTGGTGGCTATTACATATAAAAGATTACTACTATAGAATATAGTAGGTGAAACAGTTGGGTTGTAAAAGCTGACTGTTTCAATATATATATATATATATATATATAAATTATTAATCAATGTCTGTATTCCAATTATAATAAAATATATATAATTATTCAAAACAATACAATAATTAATACAGTAACAATATTTTAAACAAATATATACCAATTTAATAGAAGTACTTTCAACTATCTATGTAGTCGCTTGTCAACTAGACTCAAATTGTATTAGAAAAAACCGTTACAAATGTAAACAAAAGCAATACGCCATACATCAATTTTCCCACAATTCATTAATTTTTATATTATTATTGTCTATTTATCAACTGTTGCTTTTCACTTTTTATTATCATAGCTTCTTTAATTTTGCTTTTATTATTATTTCTTTCAATACACAGAATTTTAACTTTATTAAAATCAAAATCAAAACCATAATTACATGTTACATTATGATCAAAAAATACTGATGGTGATACATCATCATTTCTAACATTCTCTTGTCTTGATTTTTGCACTCGTTTATATAATAACAAATGCTCCCTTGATCTTTTCTCCAATGTACATCGAGATTCCCCAATATATGCTTTTTGTGGAAAGGCATATATTGGGGAATCTCGATGTACATTGGAGAAAAGATCAAGGGAGCATTTGTTATTATATAAACGAGTGCAAAAATCAAGACAAGAGAATGTTAGAAATGATGATGTATCACCATCAGTATTTTTTGATCATAATGTAACATGTAATTATGGTTTTGATTTTGATTTTAATAAAGTTAAAATTCTGTGTATTGAAAGAAATAATAATAAACGCAAAATTAAAGAAGCTATGTTAATAAAAAGTGAAAAGCAACAGTTGATAAATAGACAGACAGCCAATATAAAAATTAATGAATTGTGGGAAAATTGATGTATGACATATTGCTTTTGTTTACATTTGTAACGGTTTTTTCTAATACAATTTGAGTCTAGTTGACAACGACTACATAGATAGTTGAAAGTACTTCTATTAAATTGGTATATATTTGTTTAAAATATTGTTACTGTATTAATTATTGTATTGTTTTGAATAATTATATATATATATATATATATATATATATATATATATATATATTATGTTTCCTATATATATATATATATATATATATATATAGGAAACATAATGGATGAAATTAATCATAGAATTAAACTTGGTTGAAGTGCTTTTGGTAGAAATAACTTGATATTAAAAGGAAATATGCCTATGCGTTTGAAAAGGAAGGTTTTTAATAAATGCGTTTTGTCAGTTCTTACTTATGGATCTGAGACTTGGACACTTAATAGAAAAGCAATACAGAGACTTCAGACCATTCAAAGAAGCATGGAGAGGTGCATGTTGGGAGTAACAAGAAGAGATCAAAATGCAATGTATGGGTAAGAGAACAAACAGGTGTTACTGATCTCATTGAAAAAATTAAAAGACTGAAGTGGAGTTGGGCTGGGAATATTGCTAGAAGAGATGATAATAGATGGACAATTGAAATTTTGAACTGGATTCCAAGAGATTGTAAAAGACCCAGAAAGAGACCACATGTGAGATGGATGGATGAAATAAGAAAGTGTGCAGGGATGATGCGGAGAAGAGAAACTAAAGATAGGAAAAGATGGATTAAACTTGGAAAGACCTTCATCCTGCAGTGGATTGATAATGGTTGTTGTTGATGATATATATAATTTTGTAAATAAATTATTCATTAACACTCAAACATATATAGTACATAAAGAAATCTCATAGTTAGCTCTCATGCAATGCATATTTGTTTATATGCATACCAATACCTAGGTGTCATTATTCTAATGTTTTAATTATTTTAAAAAGTTAGATATTATAAACAAGAAAACAACTATTTTGAATAACCAATACAATTTTAAACTTTAAATTTTATTTAAAAGTTAATAATAGTCACTTTCATTTTGAATCATTTCTGTTTGTTCCTTTCAGCAGACTTCCCATTTTGGTTTTGTGCGGAGTTGAAGATATTAAAATTTATCTACATTGTCTACTTATTTATACAGAAGGTTAAATTATGGCATTTGATAGTTTGATTTACAAATATCAAACTTTCTGCTCTTGTAACTTTAATTCTAGGCATTTCACATAAATACATTCAGATTATTATTAATCATTTATTAAACTAGAGATTATTCCTAGTCTATATAACCTTTAAATATTAGTTAAAAATTAAAATAGTTGTTTTTTAATTATACATAAACATTACTAAATAAGTCGATTTCATTTCTCTTTTTTTGTAGTCATATCTATTAATGTGAGATTGTTCACCATTTCTAATAATCAAAGGTTTAAAATATTTTTATTATTTTTACTCAAATAAAAAACACAATTTTCTGTCACTTCAGAGATATGGTTAAGAATTTGAAACTGAACGTGAATAGAAACACCTAATAATTGTAGGAATGTGTAAATGACTATAAAAGATTGTAAAATAATTTTAACAATCACTAAAGCCTTTTTTTATTTTTAAATTACTGGAAATTCATCATTCTGTGATAAATACATGGTTTAGCAGATGTTAGATGTGGGACTGATATTTTAAAAAATTACCTTCTTACATTATATTCAGCAATATGTATATCATTTAAGCACCAACTTTTTATAAATAATCAAAAACTTAGAACAAAAACTCATATTCATAAATTTTGTTTTTTAAAATATATTTTTGTCTATCAGACAATTATGGGTTAAATCACAACTGCACAGCTGTGATGATAACGAATAATCTTGCCAAATATAACACAGTTGTATAAAATCTTCAATTATCACAAAATTTTAACACATTGAAACAAATTTGTTATTTCAAGGATTAATTTTATAAGTAACCTTTTAAAGCATATGAAACTCTTTAACTTTATATCCTTTTGGATTTTCGTTTTCTTTTCTATACTTAGATTTGCAGATTATTACTAAGCTAAAATATATTATTCAATATTTAATAAGAATATTTTATAAAACATTTTAATCAAGTTATATACTAATAATTTTGAACATGCATATATAATACTATTTTAAATATTATAAGTATAAATTCATATATGTGACCCTTCACATATCTACATTTATTTAACACACATCTTTCTCTCACATTCATGTATGAGTGTTATTTATAAAATATGTTTACAAAAAGGATTCTTCTCTATTATTCACTATTGATTGGGAAGACTTGCATAACAAACTTAAATATTTGGACATTTTATGCACACTAAAATGCAATTCACCTAAACTACACTATGTGCATTAAACCTTTGGAAGCCACAGGCTTCACAAACCCTAAATCAAACTCTTCATGCACTCACAATTTTGCAGGTTTTTCATCATTTCTTATCACGTATATAAATTTGAAGCCTCTCACAAAAATAACATCGAATAATATTTAAAAGATCTCGCTAACATTGGATTCAAATAACAGACATCTTACAAAAAAGATAAAACAATTTTATGAACATTTAAATATCAATTCTCCCAAGGAATGACAGATCATGGCTTTTCTTTCCACATATCCATTCCTTAATAAAACCTTTTATCCTTTTTTCAAGTCAAGTTTTTATACCCACTTCAACCAATAGATTAATTAATAATTCAAAAGACTGCTTTTCTTTTAATCAGATTCCTCACACAGTGTACAAGATCCCATGCCACCAAATTGATTGCAGTGTCATACACTATAGTGAATCCTGAGCATTTTCTCTCCACCTGTGTCTCTTAGTACTGTTACTTATACAAAAGATCTCTTAATAAACCCAAATACAATTCTATCTTTTTAGAATACCAAAGGTTTATTGGCTATATGTTTGAACCATATTCTGCTTTCATCACATGCATAGAATGCTATAATTCTAAATGTAAAATTAAAAAAGCATGACCTATAGCTAACAACACATATTCTATAAATTAAAAGGAAGCATGGTTTTTCCACTCCAAAAAATGGACTTTCTAATCCATTTTGCACATATTTAAATATTTGTCACATAATTATTCCACCATGCTCACACAAGTCATTTGCTATGACTATGAGAAGATAAAACTTCTCAAAAGCACTCATCCAATTAATACTACAATTTGTACTTAGCTTCTCCATTGCCTGCATCTTAGTGCACTTAGACATATTAGTTATAATTGTTATAAATGTTAAGTACAAAAAAACTTTAGTTATCTTACATTTTGGTATTAAATTTGATTCAATTCATATAATTAAAAAATAAAGCTTCAGTCATGATTTTTTTTAACAATCTTCATTTATTGTTTTCTGAATCTAAAAATGAGTATATTGAAACTAAAAAAACAACAACAACCTAATATTTCAGTCATCTTTTAGCTAATCCTTTCAAGGATTTAAATAAATAACAAAAACATTAGCATACATGTACAATAATATGCTTGAAAATGTTGGAAAAGTAATTAGATATTATATATTGCTAATTTGCAAAAATAAATAAATAAATGCAAACAATATAACAAAAATATGTATTTAATCATTTATTTCATTTTTTTTTCCAGGCATATCGCAAGACATTGATTCTAGCGCTTTCTACTTGAAAAATACAGTAACAAACGGAAAAAACAATGGATTGATTTAAAAAAAAAAAAATGTTTTTTTTTTTTTTGATTCAATAAACTGACAATAACTAAATGTTTTTTTTAAAAAAGATAACTAGAACTTTCTTTTAAAATTGTTTTAGAATATCGAATGTCATAGTGTTAAAAAAAAAAAAACTCGATGAGAAACCTGTGCTATCTTTGTTTTTTATGTTACTAATTTGTAACTCACATGGTTATAACATTCTTCTTATTAAAAGGTTCTATTAAAATTTATTTTGATTTCTATTCAATTTATCCAGTAATAATAATTATTATTGATATTTTCTTTCCTATTTCTTTTTGTTTATTAATATTATTTTTTATACAAACATATTTTGCTTTAAATTGATCTAATTTATCCTATCATATTATGATCTAACCATCTTTTAACTGTTTTCATATGGAAAATATATTTCACTATTATCATTTATATTTTAATTATTAATTTAATTTATTATAAATCAGTATCATTCTATTTCTTTGTCCACAGTTTAAGACTTCATAATATATACTCTTTTTATGAATGTTTCCATTCTCCTGAATTAATATCTTCCATGTCATGTTTTACAATATACTGCCTTATATATTTGATTCAATTTCCCTAACTCATAACAGTCAAATTATGTATTCATGTATACAAATTTAGAACATAGCAATGAGTTAACACATATCTGCATAAATATATAATACATCATATTATATCTTATAGCTTCCCAATTTCTTTTTTTAAGATTTGATTCTTCCCATTTCTTTACAAATTTAGATTGCTTTATAAATATATGCATCTTTATTTCTCTTCTTCAACTACATTGTTTATCTTTTCATAAATAATTGCATCTACATTATTAATTGGTTCATATTGCAAATTTTTCTTTTATCTATTATGAAATTATCCCACCCTCTCTCTCTCTCTATATATATATATATATTGGTATATGGTTTTGACTTATTCTTTTACCTATTGTTTCTTTTCATTTGTTTAACTATTTATTAATATTGAACCTGTTGTTCTTTTCTGCTCATTATGCACTTTCTCTATTATGATATAGTTAGTTTGAATTTTTTCACTTGAATCTTTACTAGATCATTTGTTTTCCTTGCCTTTAAAATTTTTCAGTTTTTATCTTGCATTGTGCCCTTTTAAAATTTCCTTTTATATATTTCTAGTATATCTTGAAAATCTTATAGTTCTTTTTAAATCTTTTTAAACAATATTGGCTTTCATTCACTTTGTAGAATGTGGATTTTTAGATTGCTTAACTATTAAAAAAATATCATAAAGTAACCTGTATAGATTCTAACTAGAAATATATACATTAATGGCTTTATTAAAATCTTTAATTTTGTTACTATGTCTTTGAATTAGATAGTCATTAACTATATAATACAGCTTTGTGTTTGTCCACAATCTGTTGATGAGACTCTAATAATGTCTAGAAGATCAAATTCATCTGCCTTTATTGTTAAATCAGGAAAATGAAATTTAACACTTTATAACAATTTTATTTATTATACCATGATCTTCTGGTAATCAATTCTTGGTTGAGACAAATTTTAAATAGTGAAACTATATTTTGAGTTATTGAAAAATCTAACCCATTTAACATTAAATTTTTTTTTCTAAATCTGGGAAATGAATATTAAAAAGAATACCAATGCAAAATATATTCTTGATGGTTCCAGTAATATTTAAATATCTAGAAGTTTAGTATGAAACCTTTTCTCCATAATCAGTAGATCTATAATAGTGCTAAGGAAGCTGTTTATTGTAATGGTCATATTTGTACATACCATCATGCAACAAAATCCAGAGTTTTGGAAAATTATACCAAGGCTGATCTAGATGAGGGATTAAGAACTTGGATCTGATTGCACCTCAGCTCCTTCATCAATGCTCCTGGATTTACTACTCTATGTATGACATATTTGAGGCTACATTTGGAGTTTTTTAATTCGTGTGCCAGTAGTAGCAAAGGGTGGAGCAAGAGACTCAGGGAATAAATGACTAAATTAATACATAAATAACTAAAGACACGTATCTATGGTTGGCCAAGTAATGCATATATTAATAATCAATGTTAATATTAATAAATTTAACTGAGATTTGGAATGGACTATGAATGACATGCAATACATTGATTATAATTTAATATATTTTAATTATTAAATATAGGTTAACCAAACATAAGTGCATTGAATGACACATGTAGGTGTAACAATGATGAGCAAATTTGAGGATAGAATCTCATCTAATGCAATGTAATTTAAAAGCTTATTACAAATTTAATAACCTATGGTCTATTCATGCCTTATTATACTATGTCCTACCTATTAGATCTGTGATGGTTAAGTCAGTGCAAGAATAATGATTTATTACCATAATATTTAATAAAAGATCATTTAATAATACTTAATGAGCTGCAATAGGCTCTCTATGCAGATTATAGATGTATAAAAAAATCAGACTACATATTCAGATCAATGCTGAAATCTTATTACATTATGGAGGAATGAAATGGAGCTTTGTAGTAGGACTTTAGATACTATGGCATTATATAAATTACTAGGAAGGTGTCTGTCTCAAATGTGCCATTATACATGACATTTCTTACCATGTAAGTAGGTCCTGAGAACCGTAAAACTTGCTGGGAATTAATTGAGCCTATAGTTCAGTGATCAAAGCAGCTTATAAAACAATCTGGACCCTCATTTTCCAGTTCTAAAGAAGAACTGTCAAAACTAAGTATATGGGATGGCCATTAAAACCATTCATATAAAAACATACAGCAAGATGTAAATGCATGTATGTGCTTCCTAAAAACACATTTGCCATGCTAAATATAATATTAACTATTTACTTAATGCAAACAAATTCTATAGTTTTGGTCCATGAAACTACCCTACACCAGTTCATGAATTAGCATTCTTAAAAAATGCTAAAGGATACTTAAAGTAATCTAATTTATTGACAAATCTGCATAATTTATCCTATAACTCAAAGGAGGGCTAAAGCATATCTGGGATTTAAGCAACACGTATACTATGCTTTATAAGTCATTCTTACATTTATTAACTAATTATTTTATTGACATGCAAATCTAATTCTAACAGCAATAATAATAATAATAATAATAAGCTAAACATAATAGTTTAATGAATATATTTAAGTTTTCAGAATGGAGATTTATGTGTGTGTTAAAGAACAAAATTACTGAATTATGGTAGAGCTTCTATTCACCTCTCTCCCTCAAATTTTATTCATAGAATCAATCTCCATTTTAAACTAGGCATAGCATAAATTATAAAATAAACAAATATAAAACAAATAAAAAGGCGCAATCACAGATTAGCAATTAATAGAATAATAACTGAATAAGTTATTATTTAACAAGCATTTAGAGTTTTAGAATTTAATTTTATAAATAGGCAAGTTTCCAGGTATTATTTAAAAGTTTAGCATGATGTTTTAACGATTTAAATTAGCTTTTAATTATAACATTTTTAAGATTTAGAAGTTTGTGCACAATTAACATTAGCTAGCAGAGTGAAATAATTTATTGGAATTTTTTTAAAGAGCTCTGCGGTTGAATATTACTGATCTTCTTTTGCTGAGGCTTCTCTGTGGCTGTAGAAGCATCATTCTCAGCTGGGCTGATCCATTCTAAATGTCTTGTTAGCAGTCTACTGGTTTCCCCATTCTTCCATCTCCACAGATCAATCTCTCAAAAGGAGATCCAGCAAATGGTATGCCTTTAACCACCAAGCTTCATTTTCCAGTCAGTCATAGTGACTGGCAGCAATTACAATATCAAATTATAAAAAGTGAACCCCTGTACTTAAAATTTAAGGTTATTTATACAAAAAAACTGGTAACTTGAGTGCCCTGTTTACAACATTCTACAAAATTTCTTAAATTCACATCAATAATTTAAAATCCATAAAAATGAAACTTTTGATCATTTTTTTGCTAAAACAATGACGGTTTAACCAGGTCTTTCTTTGTTCTTAGTTTTTCTTTTTTCTTTTTAAAATACATTTAAATTTTCAATCCCAAGTTGTATTAATTAATTATAGATTATTTTTTTAAGAATTTATAGCTTTTTAAAAAAAAAACAGATCACTTTTTTTAAGAGTTTAGGTTCCTGTAGACATTTCCATATATATATGTGTGAGAGACTATCACAGGACTTGAAATTTATATACAAATGCACTTACATAAAGAGTTTTTAACTGAGAATAATTCAAATTTATATTAATTTAAAAGAGTTGTAATGCCTTTTAAATCTATTGCATTACAGCTTCTTTTGCATATATACATAGGTGGTTACACACATATAATAACCTTCATATTTTAATAAAGAGTAATAATTTCTGTATTTTTATTTATTCTAAAGTAAATTACTGTTTTTAATTATAGCATTGAAGGTAAAAAAATACTCAAAAATGTTTTATATAATGTACTAATTCTGTTTGAAAAATAAAGATATTTATAGTTATTATAAAAATAAAAACATTAATATATATATATATATATATATATATATATATATATATATATATATATATATATATATATATATAAGTATTGTCTTAATATCAGATTTGTTTAATTTTGCAAGTAAATTAACTTTAGATCAAAATCCTAAATTTTCAGTTACTAACTTGGATGGTATAAAGAAAAATAAAAAATAAACATCATAAGTACAAAACTAAGGATCATCAACAATGAAGTGTAATATGGTAGATACTAATGGAATTATGATCTACACAGTTAAGTCTTGCAGTTGAGTGGCTGATTCTTGAGTTTAAGGTCCATAGATTGAGGTTCAGCTTCATTATTTCTGATGCTTGAATTTTCTAAAACACAAGAAATAAACATTTTATTACAATAATATTAATCAGGCTTACAACAGATGCTCTTCAATAGAGTGGAGAGAATTATTGCATCTTTTAAAAAAAATTCTAAAAATAACCTGAGAACATCATGTCATCGTCGTCTTCTTCTTCTTCTTCTTCTTCTTCTTCTTCTTCTTCTTCTTCTTCTTCTTCTTCTTCTTCTTCTTCTTCTTCTTCTTCTTCTTCTTCTTCTTCTTCTTCTTCTTCTTCTTCTTCTTCTTCTTCTTCTTCTTCTTCTTCTTCTTCTTCTTCTTTTCTTCTTCTTCTTCTTCTTCTTCTTCTTCTTCTTCTTCTTCTTCTTCTTCTTCTTCTTCTTCTTCTTCTTCTTCTTCTTCTTCTTCTTCTTCTTCTTCTTCTTCTTCTTCTTCTTCTTCTTCTTCTTCTTCTTCTTCTTCTTCTTCTTCTTCTTCTTCTTCTTCTTCTTCTTCTTCTTCTTCTTCTTCTTCTTCTTCTTCTTCTTCGTCTTCTTCTTCTTCTTCTTCTTCTTCTTCTTCTTCTTCTTCTTCTTCTTCTTCTTCTTCTTCTTCTTCTTCTTTCTTATTCTTATTCTTCTTATTCTTCTTCTTCTTCTTATTATTATTATTATTTAGTTGCAACAGCAGCAGCAGTAGTATTTTCCTGAAGGTTTGTGATTATTGTCACTGTTATTATAATTATTGGTGTTATTATTTAAATCTTTAATTTATATGTTAATTCATATCTTCATTTGCTTTAAAATTAATGTAAATAAAGGGCATTATTACTCTTTATATATTAATTAAGTGTATCATATGTAAGTACATAAAGTAGGTAAAAGATATGTCCACAATGAAATTAATGTTATCATTGCGATATTGATGGGAAGGTTATTAGATAATTTTAAAAGAATGTGACCTTATTATCTCATATGCTTCTGAAACATTTTTGGGCTTAATAAATGAAAAGAATGTCTTTGAAGATTATTATACTATTATAAAAACATTTTAGCTCATTATCAATGCAATTAGTATAAAGTCCTTGGAAAAATATATTTATTAAAAGATTAGCAAACATTTTCTAATATAAATGGAATTTTGTATAAAAAGGGTTAAATCAATAATGGTAGTTTTTTTTTAAAAAAAGATGATTATAATATACGTGCTAATGTTAATTTTGGAAATTAAAATCCGCAAACAAAGAAAATCCACTTACAAAACATTTGTAAAACTCTCATGTTTTGAAGGTGGTATGTTATGAATTTATCCTCTCTTTATATTTAATGTTATTGAATATGTTGGACAATTTTATAACAAAATATTGTTTTTTAGATTTTAATAGATGAATCTGTTAAAAGATAAAATAATTTAAAATTTATACATAATTGGAAAAATAATTACTACATTTTTTTAATAATCTTATGTAACCAGTGAAGACATTAAAAAAATAGAAAGAGATTAGCATTGAAAATATTGTTTAAAAATAAAATATTAAAAATTTGTAACATGTAATTTAAACATTAGTTAAAAGTCTTTATAACAAAACATTGCAAACATATCAGAAATTATGAGATCGAAATATGAAAAATGGTCCAGAATATTTTTTGTTTATATGATCAAATGCTTAAAAAATTATGCAAAAAGCTTTTAAGACTTTGAAAATATAAACAGAAAATATATCAAAATCATCTCATATTCCATTCTCATGATTTTATATTATGTTTATAATGTTTTACTGAATCAATGTCTTTATTATTTATTTCTCAGTTTAAAACAAAAACATCATTTTTCTTTTATATACTTTTTCAAGTAATTACAATTTTTTTCCCATTGGGTTTAATTGTTCAGAATATAATTATGAACAATTTTAATTATTTAAAATATTAAAGTAAAATATGTTTAAACATAATATTTGACAACTTGCAAGAACAGTTTAATTTCACCTGACATAAAGCCATCTACTATAATTGTCATCAACGAAGGCAAAACTCCAAAATCAATCTGGAGATAGGAATTTTATAGCATAGCACAATACCATATTATATCTATTGATTATTCAAGTGTGCAATAGACAATTTATGAAGATAAATTCTTATAAGCATATGACTAAGAATAAAAGACATTATGAGATGTTGTTTGTGTTTAACATCTAATACAATTGTAATATTTCAATTTACAAATCTCTGATGAAAATTGCAAGATCAGTCAAAGGAAGAAAAAATAAAATTGCATGAAAAATGCAAAAAAAAATTAGCCTATTTGTAATGTTTTTGCACTGAAACTAATATTTATGCTTTTCATTTACCATGTTATTGGCTTTTTAAAACATTGTATCTCTTCTCACTATTTAAATTTTAACAATATCATCAGTTAAATCATTTTCAAGTTAATGATCTGTTGTTCTTCCATTGCATATATGTGTCATTAAATCAAATTTTGATGCAGAAGTCTGTTTAAAGTATGTAGAATTAAATGGAATCATTTTTACAGTATTGAGGATTATTCAACAACTTGGGATAGGAATTATGTTATTATTTTTTTTTATCAACTGAAATCAATTTTATAATAAAAATGTATTAAATGCTAAAACATCACATGATCAGCATTACTTATACTTACACAAGCTGTTAAAACAATGCCCCCTCCCCCAAGTGCAAGGCATAATAATTAATAAATGCTAGAAGGTTTTTGCATCATAATCCCTATGTAATATCTAATCATCCAATACCCCCAGAGTAGTTTCTAGCTTGTGAACTTCATCAGTGAGAAGCCTTAAATCTGAAAGCACTGTACATGGATCTTTAGAACTAATGTAAATGTCCAGCAACTACCCTTTACCATTTTAATCTCAGTTCAGATCAGAAACAAGTTCGGTACCTACACATTTTGGTGTCTTTGGTTTTGTAATAATTATATTAACCATTATAATTTGAACAAGATTTATATAAACCACTAAAGCATCTCATGATCATAATTTCTTATACTTACACAAGCTATTCAAATAGTAACAATTCTCTCCACACAGTACTGCCGACCTGTGCAAACCATAGTAATCAATAGATATTAGAAAGTTTGTGCATTAAAATTCTTATGATGCTACTCATTCATTGTTTCCAGACTAGTTCACAGCTTGTGGCCTTCACCAGTAAGAAGATTTGGATCTGAGAGCACTGCACCTAAATCTTTGGATCTAATGCTATTCTCTAGAAGTCACTTTTTACCTTAGCTTTGATGCAGTGCTGTCACAATCTAGATTCTTTATTGATGAAGGCAATAAATTAAAAACGTCTTGAAATATTGGATGAGTAGGCACTAGATAGAGATTTTGATGTACTAAGTTTATAACATCCATTGATTATTATGGCTTGCTCTATGTTGCAGTATTATATGGAGAGATTTTCTACAATTTTAACAGCTTGGGTAAGCATAAGAAATGCTCATTGTATGATGTTTTAGTTGTTTATACCAATCTTGGTTAAAAGATGATGGTGGTTATAATTCTTAAAAAAACCAAAAACATCAAAATCTGAACTAGGTTTCAGGATCTGTATGACTATATAAGCAGTTGAGCCTGGATTGAAAATATTATTGTGTTTTAACTTTGGACTCGTAGTTTTATAGCTAACTAAATGTGTATAAGGTGGCTGCTGGAAAATTGCATTAGATCCAAAAATTTAAGTGGAACAATCTCTGATCCAAGACTTCTCATTAATGAAGTCCATAAGCTAGAAACTAATCTGGGGGTATTGGATAAGTAGGCAGTAGATAGAAATTTTCATGCACAAATCTTCTAGCACCCATTGCCTATTATGGCTTGTACTGGATGTCACTATTAAATGGAGAGTTGTTACTGTTTTTTTAAAATATTTTAATGGTTCACTATCATAATACATCAGTTAATCATTCTGTTTTTTAGATTCAACTGCAGACAAATACTGCAAATAAGTACAAAAACTTATAGTTAGCTTTTAAGCTAATGTTTTTAAATGCATAACCAATTTTAAAATTAAATCTGAAACAATCATTGATGTAGTTAGGATCCTTCAAATAGCAGTAGATAAAGACAACATAAATTAAAATGAAATCCTGATACATAAGTTCTGCAGTCAATATTTGGAAAATTAGTGCATTAGAAAAGAAATGCCAAATTAAATCTTTTTTTTAATGCAGATATCCATGGGCTAAAATGAAAATACTAAATAAAATACTTGTCAATGAAAAATCTTATATATTTATATTTATTCCTCATATTATTATATAAATAAGAATCAATTTCAGAAATATCCAGATATACTGTCATATGTAATTTATCTTAATATTTGAATAAAGAACTCAAAAACTAAAGCATCTTAAATAGAAGCATAATCTATCTTACACTCAAAGTTTGTATGAACTTTCAAGAATTCATATATGATTAATTAATTTTAGTAATAAATTTTTACCTTTTCAAGACAATAACAGACATATGAAATAAATTTCAAAGAAAAGCTAATTTTACAGGTAATCTATAAACTCCTTTTTCGACTGCTTGCCACTAAGATCAAAATACCATACCATCCTCAAAATGTTTATACACCTTTTAAAAAAATACTTTTTAATTGTAAAAACTTTATTGCAAAATAAAATATTCTCCTCTGTTCTCTGTTATATAATATTTTAAATGCCATACTCTCTAGGCTATTGGTTTTTTAATAATATCCCAACACTATAATTATTAAGCTAAATCAGTTGTCACTCTATCATATGCAGTGCTTTTCTTCTGCTTGTCATGCATGACATCTTGGATAAAGAATATCATATATTAAAATAAACATTACAAACATCTTATAGCTCACATTATACATCTATAACCAATAATTTATTTTGTACCTTTCCAATATAATGATGTAGTCATATGTAATTGATAAAAACCAAATAGAAGTGCAAATCGGAATCCCAAACTGATTTCTGAATATTGATTTTTTTCTATCAAAAGCACTGAATTATATTTACCTAAATTGTTTTTATTCAGTGATGATCATTGAAATTATTCCAAAATATATTGGCTCATGGCAGTTAGTGCAAACTTAGTGCATTTAAAACTTTTTAAAGAGGTTAGAAGGGAATCCATTTTTTATTTAAATTGGAGGCCATTACTTTTATTAAAACATTGCTGATTTGATTTCTTTTTATTGTCATATTTTGTTTTAGATTTTGTCATTTAATACCATGATTTTTGGGATAATTCTTTATATAGTATCTATTATCATATTTTTGTGAATATCACGTAAGCATTATATGATTAAAATAAAATATGTGTTAAAACACCGTATATTACAAAATCAACCATTAAAAATAAAAGGAAAAGAATGTTTTAGACTGTATATTAATAATATACAATATTTACAATCAAGTATAACTCATATTGAAGTTCATTATCTTTACCAGTTATTGCTATTGATAAGATTCAAAACTTTTATACTGCATTCATGTTATTTCACCCAAAACAATAAAATAATACCCGTCAACTTTCTTTCTGCAAGAACCCATTAATTTAAAGTGGAATGAGTAAGTAGACAATCCATCAATTATTAATAATATGTAAAAACTGATATAATTTTACTATAATCATGATCAAAATGATTATAATTAATGTAAATTGTTATGTTTGTTGAATTATTACTGAGAAAAGTAGTTTCATATTATTATATCTAACAATAATATTTATAATAATAATAAAAAATAATCCTTTTACTTACACCAAAAACAATATATATAAATATTAGGTATTGTCACATGTTTTGGGGTTAAAAAATCGCATGTTTAAATATTTTCAACTAATTAAAAAAGAATAAACAAAGTAAATAAAATAATTTAAACATACTGTATAAAAATATAAGCAAAAATCTTTTAAATAGTTTAAAATGGATAAGCAAATATAAAAATAAATGTATATAATCTTGTAAAAAAACTGCCTTAAGGAATTTAAAGTAAATACTACACAAAATAAGAGTTTCCCTTCTCTCAATTAATAATTAAAAAAAAAAGTTTGGCAAAACAAATAAAAGAAAAGAAAATAAATATAAAAAGTGAAACATAAAAAAATTTGATTTGAAAATCCCAAAAATAAAAAATAAGCTAAAATAAAAGTTATAAAAAGTAAAAAAAAAAATAACAAAAATATTTTTTTGATGCTTTTTAGTAAGTTTTATTTATTATAAAGAAAATACTATAAAAAGAAATAAATTGATAATTATATATATATTTAAAAGTTAAAAACGATAATGAAAACACCTACCGTATTAATGTTATATTTTTGACATATAAAGCATCGAGAACACAACGCACACCAACGATATTCTAGAAATATAAGATGCTAATGAGTATTTCACAAAAATATATTAATATTTTTACAAATTATATAAATAGCTAACGAAATAAGGGTTAATTTCAATAATACAAATAAATTATTGTATATTAATGAAAATCAATTTATTAAGTATTATTTCAAAAGATTTAATGCTTAAATAGATTTTAATAGACTTGCCTTGCAATTTAAAAATAACAGAATTAATTAATGTAATGCACTTGTTTATACATTATTAATGGGTATTTATGTTTATAACTCACATCATTATTTCTGTTTACATATATAGAAGTTAAATAAGTAGATTTACACTATACTAAAACTCAAATATAAAAAATAAAAACTCATTCAAAGTTAATTACTCCAGCAGTGTGCGCTTGCATTTCCAGATACATAATTCACTCTTTTGTTTGACAAAGTTAGTGCTAAGATTAATATATATTTATATATGTATTTGAATTCACATACCATTAATTATAAGATACATAAATTACACCTAAAATTTGAGGCATGGTTAAAACTATCCACATGAGATAACATGATCAGTCATCATTATATATTGCATGTTGCAATGCATGATATTAGATAAATCTATTTATCTAAATCATTCTAGTTGCATAATAACTCAACCGGGGTAAATATAATATCATTTATATGAAAGAGATAAAAAGATGTAGTAAAATTTAGATTTTGAACTAAGTTCAGATCTAGATTTATAAATGATAAATAAAATATAAATGGAATCAGACAGGAATAATAAATTAATAATATATTATTAAATTTTACAATAATAGTAAATTTCTGTTACTGAAGAAATACACTGTAAATTTATTACTTTTTTTGTGGGACAAGCTGATATAAAAGTCTAGTTTAAGATTATAAGTATTCAATATAAAGAGAAGTGCATATGATATGGTATTAAAACAATACATAAATATTTGATGTAGATGAAAAATACTGATAAAAATAATATTAGAATTATACAATGAAAAACAATCTAAAAATAATTAAACACATTGTAAAAAAAAGGACGCACAGCAAAAAGTCAGAACAGATAGTAATGAAATATTGACTAACAAGTCAAGTAGTAAACACTGTATTATTCTTAATCCATAAAATTAAGAGCCCGTAAAGTAGAAATAAAATCATTTGTTATGCAGAAAAGTGAATGGCATGTAAGTATGAAATTGTTTCAAGAAATGCTAAGAGAAAATCAAGAATCAATGCTTCAAAAGTTGAGAAAAAGTCAAAAGAATTTAATAAAAGAAAACTGATAGTGGCTGCTTCAAGAAATAAATGGCATTGAAAGAAGATCTGGTAATAAAGTTTGATAAAGATCTGAAATAAATGGGATTGAAAGTGTAAGATCTAGAAATGGATGAAATTAATGGAATTAGAAGTGCAAGATCTAGAAACAAAAATAAATGATCAAGAAAAAAAATTAGAAAATGCTAGAATGCATTTTGATGAAGGTAAATATATTATGAATATCAAATAAGTGAAAGAAGAATCATAAATTGTAATTGGGGAAGTAGAAACATTGTAAGTGAGGAAGAAAAATATGAGTCCATGGAATTTACCATTGCTAAATTGCATTTTGGCAAAAATGTACCAATTAAGTTTAAAAGAACATTAGTTATAATAAGAAAAAAAGAAAATGATAGAAAAATTGATCAATTCTAAAGAAAGAAAAGAGAAATATTGATCTTTATTCCATACATTTCAGATTAGTAATTTAGTCTTAACTTCCTTGATGCTAAACTAGTTTGAATGTAGATCATTTGTAAGGCTAGGATGTGCAAATTATGTATATCAATATGTGGATAAATGTATTAATTGTATAATTATATATTTGAATATTGTAGCTCTGATGATGACTGCAGGACAGTCGAAACTATTAGTTTGATATAAATAAAAGTATTGATAAAGTGTTTAAGAAAGGTGTAAATGGTATGATATGTTAAAGTAGAAATCAATACATAGGAAAAGAAGTAGAAAATTATATTACTTCCATAAGAAGTGAAAACACTGAAGATAAAGATTGCAAATACTTCTGTTTGCAAAAGTAAAAAATAATCATAGTCAAATATAAAAAAATATAGTTAGATGAGTTTAATTAAATAGGAGTGAGAAATTTTAGACATTTAAAATAATATCAATAGTTATAATTCTAGATGTTTATAAATAGATCTAGTTAAGCATTTAAAGATTACATTAATATTTGTTGATATTAAACACAGAAAAATTTTATGCAGATTATCTGGCAAATCTTAATAATTTGAATATAATGCACAAGTGTTTGTTATAAATATATATATATATATATATATATATATATATATCTTTATATATATATATATATATATATATATATATATATATATATATATATATGCAAACTTTTACAGATAAATATTGAAATTATTTGTAATTACAGAATAATATCAATAAAACTGTAATAAGTTATATTTAAATTTAAATGATTAAATTCTAGTAATAGTCTAAATTAAAGTGAATTTTTACATTTAAAAGTAAAACTGGAGTAATGACTTATAAATTATATATTGTGTATATTATTATTGAATAATTTTTTTATTATTTTAAAATGGATTATTCATCCAATATTATATTAGCAATCTGGAGGAAGAGAACAAAAGACAGTAAGAATAGACGACTTTCTAGAAAAAAAGGCATACTTTTAAAACCTAGGTATTTTCTAGATGTGTGCAGTTTTAAATATTTCATTTGTAAAATGGTAACAGTAAAGTATATTAGTCAAAGAATGACAGCTAATTTTAAGAAGTATCTTTTAGAAGAGCGGAAGTGTATTTTTGAAAAGTTTTATGTCATCAAAAAATGTGCATTCATGTACAAAGTTGTAATACTGAATAAAAAATATTGAAATTAATAAGACAATGAAAAACACTTTACCATAATTTGATAGTAAACAGAAGGGAAAAAATTGTAAGTTCTTTTCAAATTAAAATTTAAACAAATGTACATAATCAGCATTTTTCATGGGCATTTTAAAAATTTATATTTAAAGTTTATTTTATTTGTTTACATTCATATGATCAGAATGTCATAATCATGTATACGCGTGTGTGTGTGTGTCATTTAATATTTATTTTACTATAATTCATTATCCTGATTGATTATCAAGCAAATCTTTTTTAAAATATAATAAAATTTATTGCCTATGTTTGCCTATCTAAAATAATATTTTATTTAAGTATGCTAAAATTACAATCAGAATTTCAAATTTTATAAAAAGATTAACTAGTGAAATTAAATAAAATAAGTAAATAATTAATTCGAAATATCACATGATCACATTTTCTTATACTTGCTCATAACTGTTATTAAAATGGGCAAATCTCTCCATACAGTAGTGTCACTCAGTGCAAATCAGAGTAATTAATGGATTCTAGAAGGCTTGTGCATAAAATCCATATTTAGTGCCTACTCATCCAATATCCCCAGATTAGTTTCTAGCTTGTGGCTTTCATCAGTGAGGGGACTTGGATCTGAGAGCACTATACCTAGATCTTAGGATCAGTGTGCTCAGATTCAAGGCTCCTCACTGATGAAAACAACAAGGCTTGAAACTAGTCTGGGGATATTGGATGAGTAGGCACTAAATAGGGATTTTATGCACAAGCCTTCTGGCATCCATTGATTACTCTGGCTTGCACTGAGTGGCACTACTGTATGGAGAGTTTTTTCTATATTAATTCCAATATGCAAACAAGACTTGGTTCATATGTGTATTAATAAGAAAATATGCTGAATGAATTTTTTTACTGAGAATTATTCTTATTATTGGTTATTTGTTAAATTATTTACATGACAAGTCAATGTTTAAGTATTAAAATATTAGACAGATTAACATGTAATTCCAATGCTATCGGAGTTATAAGTTTCATCCAGAAAATTGGTGCAGAATACCAGAAAACAACATGCATTGATAAAACAAATAAACTTCACTTAAATTAATAAATTTCATTGATATATATTCAGTGTTAGGAGAAATGAACATGCTAATGCAGTTAAACAACACTCATCATTATCAACACTCTCATTCCATACTATAGATTCAGGTCATAAAATTGATTTTTCTAGTACCAGGATCATATCCAGATGTGATAATCTCTACCAGTGCAAAATTAGAAAAGCCATTGAGATACTTAAAAGGCCAGATTGTATCAATAAGTGAGATGATACATGCAAGCTTTCTCCTATTTGGAAAGATTTTTTTAAAAAAACATTCTTAATTTAACATTTTTGCTACTGGTGGAATTTTAACATTTTTTTTTCAAATCAGTGATTGTAGCACCTCTACAATCATCTTTCTACCTTTCATAACCCAGTTGATGACATGTGTGATCAAGTTGAAATATCAGTATATTAATATTTAAATTTTTTAATATGGATGAACCTGCAAAATATGTCATTTATATATGCAACCTGTAAAAATCTTCATATCAACATATATATATATATATATATATATATATATATATATATATATATATATATATAGAGGATTTGATATATGATTATCATATATATATATATATATAAGTATAGAGGATTTGAACTCAGATTTTCAAGCACCCTTCAACTATCCACATTATCTCATACAACTGATACACATGACCACACACATGTAGAAAAGATTAATAATCACCAATATACGTATTTCATGCTAGAACAGCACTCATCAGTTGGTCCAGACTATCATCTCTCTCACACACACACACACATATATATATATATATAATCACACACACACACATATATATATATATATATATATATATAATGAGCATTGATTATATATATGTGTGAGAGATGATAGTCTAGATCAACTGATGAGTGCTGATTTAGCATAAAATATGTATATTGGTGATTATTAATCTTTTCTACATGTGTGTGGTCATGTGTATCAGTTGTATGAGATAGTGTGGATAGTTGAAAGGTGCTTGAAAATCTGAGTTCAAATCCTCTATACTTACAATTAAGCTCCCAGGTTTGTGAAGAGTGCCTGGTTTTCAAATATATATATGCCTATATTTCAAATATTTATATATATATATATATATAATACTTTTGTTTATGCACATATAATTTTGCTTTTCTAAAATAGTCTAAATGCTACACATACCATAGCAATATGAGAATTTTACATATAGAAATTTTACTTGAGATAAAATATACAGATTACAGGTGTTCATGTTAGTATTATAAACATAAAAGGATGTGATAAATTAAATAATTGTGATTGTATAATCATCAGTACAATAAGTGTGCCATCTGACAGTAAAATTATCACTTAACGAATGAATTGCATAACAATCAACATACACATATGTGCATGATAATAAAATGACATGAGTAAACCATATTAAATGCTTTCTTAGTATTCCATCTGACTTTTAAATGAATACCAATATATAAATGCATCTATTATATCCATAAATTATACATTGTGATAGTAGTACATGAGTATTTTGTTTTAGAAGAGCACATATAATCACATGATAAAAGCCTAACTTAAATATAAATAAGGTAATTTTTGACTAAGTTATATTTCAAACAGTGGTCACCAAGCACTTGGAGGGTTCTTAAATGCAAGTGAGTTTTGATGCCTCCTTATACTCAGTACTATGTAAAATGTTATCAAATATTAATTTATTACCAAATAAAAAATACTGAATCAATCGTTTTCTTAAAAATAAATCGTTATTTTTAATGCTTTGCAGTTCCCAGATGTAATAATTATAACTCATTATTGGTTATTAATAAAATATTAAATTAAAAATTTACCAAATTTCTTTTCTGCAATGCTTTTTTTGTTTGTTTTTGTTTTATTCCTTTGCATTTTGCAGTTCCGTTTTGTAATTTTTTCATGGTTAAATAAAATAAAGTGCTAAGTAAATTAAAGCAAAAATAAGAATAAAATAAAAATAATTGAATTCATCTTAAATTGATTTTTGATTTGATTATCTAATTAATATAGTTGACTAAAATGCAATGGATTTTAATATTTTGATTGAGTCTTTGCTGTTTATTCTAGTAAGCAGTGTTCACTGTGTATAAGATAAACAATAATATAGTACAAGAATACTTATTTGATAAAATTTTCTTTACAAAAATAATTCTAAAACCACCAACTATACCAAATACACTAAACCATCATATGATCACCATTTCATATGCTTACTTTGTAGTTAATTAAATAGGTAAAAGGTGGTTGCTAAAGGATTGCATTAGAGACTAAAACCTAGTGCAGTGCTCTCAGATCCAAGGCTCCTTAATGATGAAGGCTGCAAGCTAGGAAATAGTCTGGAGATATTGGATGAGTAGGCACAAAATAGGGAATTTATGTACAAACCTTCTTGGAGAAGATATTGTTGATTTATTTTATTATTAATAGTATCAATATTGTAAAATACTAACATCTTTAGTTTCATAGGGCTAAGAATAGTCTTATATTCTTTTTATAATATAGCAATATTATTCCTGCACTCAGACATACATGGTTACATAAATGTGATCTATTTTGACTATTTAGAAGTTAGACATGAATTTCTTATGAGATATTCATTTTGTTTACACATTACACAATAGGTGAAATGATCTTCATTCTAAATACATTTCACATTATATCATATATATATAATTCTAGTGAATTGTTCTATCTATCTATCTATCTATCTATCTATCTATCTATCTGTCTGTCTGTCTGTCTGTCTGTCTGTCTGTCTGTCTGTCTGTCTATCTATCTATCTATCTATCTATCTATCTATCTATCTATCTATCTATCTATCTATCTATCTATCTATCTATCTATCTGTCTATCTGTCTATCTGTCTGTCTGTCTGTCTGTCTGTCTGTCTCTGTCTGTCTGTCTGTCTGTCTATCTGTCTATCTGTCTATCTATCTATCTATCTATCTATCTATCTATCTATCTATCTATCTATCTATCTATCTATCTATCTATCTATCTATCTATCTATCTATCTATCTATCTATCTATCTATCTATCTATCTATCTATCTATCTATCTATCTATCTATCTATCTATCTATCTATCTATCTATCTATCTATCTATCTATCTATCTATCTATCTATCTATCTATCTATCTATCTATCTATCTATCTATCTATCTATCTATCTATCATCAACCATTATCAAACCACTGTAGGATGAAGGTCTCTCCACGTTCAATCCATCTTCTCCAATCTTTATCTTATCTTGTCCACATCACCCCTGCACACTTTCTTATTTCATCCATCCATCTCATATGTGGTCTACTTCTGGGTCTTTTACAATCTCTGGGAATCGAGTTTAAGATTTAAATTGTCCATTTATTATCATTTCTTCTAGCAATATGTCCAGTCCAATTCCATTTCACTCTTTTAACTTTTTCAATGAGTTCATTAACACCTGTTTGTTCTCTTACCCATACATTGGATTTTAGATCTCTTCTTGTTACTCCCAACATGCATCTCTCCATACTTCTTTGAGTAGTAAGACGTCTCTGTATTGCTCTTCTATTAAGTGTCCAAGTCTCAGATCCATAAGTAATAACTGGTAAAACACATTTATTAAAAACTTTCCTTTTCAAACACATAGGTATATTTCCTTTTAGTATCAAGTTATTTCTACCAAAAGCACTCGAACCAAGTTTAATTCTATGATTAATTTCATCTATTATGTTTCCATCTATATTAATAATCTGAGCAAGGTAGTTGTAACTGTTAACTTCTTCTAACTCAACATAATCAATCTTTATTTTTATATTTTAAGAAAATTGATTAAGCATTATTTTAATCTTTTTAACATTTATCTTTAGTCCTACTTTTCTACTTTCATCTGATAACTCCTGCAACATTTCCGGCAGCTCTAAAGCATTATTTGCAAAAACAACTACCTCATATGCAAAATCTAAATGACTTAAATTTTATCTCCATTTACTTTCACTCCTTTAGCTTCCCATTTTAGTCCACAAAATATTTCTCGCAGCACTGCTCTAAAAAGTTTTGGAGATATTAAGTCACTCTATCTTACACCCTTTTCAATATTGACTTTCCCAGTATCATTATGTAATCTAATTGTTGCTGTTGCATTTTTATAAATATTCCTTAAAATATGACAATATCCTGGATCTATACCTTGATGATCCAATGCTTTAATCACTGAAGAAATGTTTATAGAATCAAATGCCTTTTTATAATCTCCAAATCCAAAACATAATGGCCACTCATATTTATTTGTCCTTTCTATAACTTCTCTCAATACCTGGATATGACCCACTGTACTAAAACCACTTTTAAATCCAGCTTGTTCTCTTGGTTGATGGAAATCCAATGTTCTCTGTAGACAAGTTGTAATTATCTTGGTAAAAATTTTGTATAAAGTTGATAAAAGGCTGATAGTCTATAATTTATAATATCTTCTTTATCACCTTTTTTAAATATTAATATTAATACTGCATTCTTCCAATCATCTGGTACATTTTTATCATTTAGACATTTGGTATATAACTTTGCTTTTTCTATTTCTTCACCTGCTTCTTTTAATATATCAATTGTAATTCCATCATTACCTGGATCCTTTTCTTTCTTCATATATTTAATTGCATGTCTTACTTGTTAATTTAAAATTCTGGGCAATTCAGAAGATCTAATAGATATAGGAGATACTTGTTCTTTATTACTATACAATTCTTAATAAAAGTCTTCTACCCATTTCATGATGTCATCTCTCTTTTTAGTAATAATTCCATCTTTTTTTTCTTATTGCAGATATAAATTTCCTACCAATTCCAAAATGTTGTTTTACATTCTTGAGACTTTTATTTTCTTCTACAGCTTTCCTTGCTAGTTCACAGTTATACTTTCTTATATCATTTTCAACTCTTTTCCGCACCATTATACAAAATTCAAGATATTCAATCTTTTTAAATGCATCATTTTTGTATTAAATGCAGCTACCAAGAAACCTTCTATTTGGCTAAGATATGTGGATGATACATTTGTTATATGGCCTCATGGCATTGATGATTTAAATTTTTTTCTTGTTTTTCTAAATAATTGGCATTCTAATATTAAATTTTCTATGGAAGTGGAAAATAATACATCGCTTTCTTTTATAGATGTTTTAATTACAAAAAATGTGATGAAATCTTTTCAACATCAGTTTACAGGAAATCCACCCATACAAACAGCTATATTAATTTTAATTCTTATCATCACCCTGCTCAAATATTTTCTGTAACAAAAAATCTTTTGGCTAGACCTTATAGTTTGTCTGATAATGATCATCTTGCTCAAAAAATAGAACTTACAAAAATGTTCTACTTTCTAATGATTATAATAGAAACATCATATATAAGGCTTTACATAGCACTGATGCTAAAGGAAAAAAGAGGATAGATTCACAATTCTTCTTATAATACAATGGTTTTATCTTATATTAGGGGAGATACTAATAATATCAGTAGAAGACTCTCTAGTTTTAATATAAAGACTACTTTTTCCATTGGCAAGAAAATTGATGATTTTTTACATAAACCTAAAGATAGAATATTTTTGGAACACCAGGGAGTTTATGAAATTCCATGTTTGCAGTGCTCAAGAAGCTATGTAGGCCAGTCTAATAGATGAATAAATGTCAGAATTAAGGAACATACAAATGCTTTTAATCAGAAAATTAAGACATCAGTTTTTACTTCCCATTTTTTAGAAATTGGTCACAAACCTGATTTTGATAATGCAAAAATACTTGCTAATTTGGAATGGTATGATTTAAAAACCATGAGAGAATCAATTGAAATATTAAAGAGACCTACTGTTGTTACTATAAAAAGCTATTGAGATTTTTTAAAAAACCCAAAAATATTAAGGTGGAAAACAAAATTTAATGACTATTCATATAGTTTAATGAAAATTGTTAAAAACATTCATGTTATTCTTAGATAATCTTCAACAGTTAAATAAAAATTGAATTATACTTGACTATGGTTCAGTATGGTGTATTTGGAATATTTTATATCATAAATAAATTGATTCTTTAGCTTAAACAAGAGCAGTTTTGTATTGATTGCATCTAAAGTTAGTTTGATTAATAAATGATTGCCAGATAATAGCAAATTTAAATCTCCTTTCCCCATGAAAACTTAAAATTCAGATTTTCATCTAGAAAATATTTTAAACTCCATTTACTATTCAATCTAAAAGCTTGAAATTAAGGGAAAATCTAATGTGAAGCCAATGAACTTGGCAAAACCATATAAAATGATGTATTTTAGTATTTTCAGGTCTTTTCTAATTGTAGATGATAATAGAATAAAGGGTATCTTTTGTTTTATTATGCATACATACACATATACAGGCAAGAAGCTGGAGCAATGTTATGAAGGCAGGTTCTGCCAAAAATACATCTTGGGTTTAAAAATATTTTAAGACTGTGTTAAATTTAGAAGTTTTATTATGTTTTGAAAATATCATGCATGACCAGAAAAAATAGGAGCAGTTAAATGAATAATATGCATTGCTGGGAGTTAATAAGTGGTGTATTAATTTTTACTCAAGTTTAAAGTTTATATCTGGGCTGACAATAATTTAATAACAATTTATAAATTAATGGAAAGATTAATAAGTGATCTTTAACCTTTATCGTAGATGATATTGTCAAAAGGAATGCATTTAAGGGGAGATATATTTGGTAAATTGAATTATAGTTGTTTACTATGGATAAATACTAAACTATGCTGATGATGACAGAATATGCCAAAAATACATATTGAGAATCATTTGCTTCTGTTTGATTAAGAATGTGCTGAATTTAAAAGATTTATCATGTATATAAAGTAATACTAGAAAACTCTCTATACAATAGCATCACCATGTAAAAGCTCTAATAATCAATGGATTATTACTACTGCCTACTTATCCAAGATCCTCAGGCTAGTTTCTAGTTTGTGTCTTCTTGCTCCTATTATTAGCAGCATATGTAAGCATATGAAATAGTGATCACATGATGTTTAAATGGTTTTATATAAAGTATACTTAGTATCAAGTTTAATATATTTTTAAATGATATCAACTACTACTATAATATAAAATAAACAGCCTGATTTTGGATATTACATAAAGCTCAGCTGACAAATATTTTTAAATATGGTTAAAGTTCAAATCATTTGTTTTTCTCATTTATATAAAGGTTAAAAGTTTTTATATAATTATCACCACATAAATATTTTAATAGAATGCAAAAATATCTTATGGTTGGGTTTTACAGCACCATATAATATTAAGCTTTTCATATAATAATTGTCCTTTCCTTGAAAAATAATAGTTTTTTTGTTTTATGATAATTTTTTTTAAGAGAGCTTTGTTTGTTAAAATCTGCCAAATTATTATTCCAAGAATCATTGCATTTAGCAATCAATAAAAGGGAAAAAAATTACTTTATCAATAGAATATCTAAATTTAATTACTTCATTTCAGTAATTAATAATTCTGCTATCCATGGTATTGAATATCATTTTTAAATATGCTTTTATGTAATTTCTGTCTATCAGAAAAATCTTGTAATTTAATTTTCTTTCACTTCCCAATTTCCAATCTAGTTGACAATTTGCTTATATATGTATTCGTAATAAGAGCACAGTCTTTTTTCAAGTTTATAGCAAAGAAATAATGAGTACTTTTTTGATATAGCTAACTAGCGATTTTAAATTGTATCTAAACTTTTTTGTCCCTAATTTCTGTAACTATATAAAACTAAAAAGCAAAAAATAAAAATAAATAAATAAATAAATAAATAAATGATTTTATTTAAATAAATGCATTAAAAAATAAAAAGAAAAATTTTAGCTTTCATAGTACTTTTGGTATTATATGATCAACAAACAAGGAAAAGAATCATTTAAATTTGCAAATAATACTCCCTTTTTTTATATCAATAACAATTTTGGTCATTAAATTTTTTTTTTTTTAATGTACATATAAGATTTCCATTGTATAACCATCAAAAATGCAAGAAAATGACATTTTTATTTTGCCAATATGAATAATTTACCTGAAAAAACAAGTAATAGTAAAAAAAGAAAAATAATAAAGTCATCTTTTATCAGCAAAGAAAACGATTTAATTGACTGGATACTCCCATAAGGATACATGAAGTTATCATAACATATATTAAGGCAATAAACCTAAAGCATATGCGGTTGAAAATGCGAAGGTAGGGACATCTACAGGTCTTAGCCACAAGCTTACGCATTGGAAGAAAAGAGGGAAAATGCGTAAGCTTGTGATTAAGACCTGTAGAGGTCCCTACCTTCGCATTTTCAACCGCATATGCTTTAGGTTTACTGCCTTAGTAAATATTACGTAATCAATGTGCGTTAAATAAATTTATAATCATAACATATATTGCATATTAGAGTATTACACTTTCTCCCAGTAATTTAATCAAATTTTATAGTTGTCAACGATTACTACAAAGTAACAGAAAGGATATTCCTTTAATATAACGCATTTTTACAAAACTTTTAAAAAATTCAATTTATACTTTTTTATTTATATTATACAACCATAAAATATATAATAAAATAAATTATATTTTCTTTTTGTTATATTTTATATATATTCAAAATTATTCAATAAAAATCTAAATATAAAAATCAGAAAAAAAATTAATCGTGTTCAATTACTAATAAATGCTTTTCTCATTGGACAAAGTTTTTAAAAATTACTAAAAGTATTTATATATATATATGTTACTTTTATTAATTAAGAAAAAAATATATTGATGCTTTTTAATCAATTTTTTATGTACTTCTAAGAATCATGTATGAATACTTACACAACATTATGTTAATCCCCTCTATGCTTTTATATTTTTCAGTTAATCATTAATAATTTTTTTACATTTAGTTACATCTAATGGATGTTTGCAAAATTAATAATGATTTTTAAAAACACAACTTAAACTAAAAATTAGTTTATATTAAAGTTCCACTACATTTATCAGTTAAGTAGATTGCTTTTAAAACTAAAGGGTGTTTTATTAAAAGTCATCATCATCAGTATTAAAGACAGTCAAAAACAGAAATGAAAAAGGTGATCTATGAAAAAAACATAATTAAAACATTTAAGAATTTTAGAAGCTTAATTAATTAATTAATTTAAGATATGGAAAAAATAATTGAATGATTTATAACTTAAGAAATCACCCGTAGATCGAGTACTGGGCCTAGAGTCATGGCCCACAGGGTTGAGCTACATATTCCATCAGACTACAACTGTATTAAACCACATAGGGATTTTAAAATCTTTAAAGAGTAAATTTTCTGAACTATTTGAAAATAAATATATTTTTTTATTAATACAAAGAAGAATTACTAAATAAAATAACATGTTGAAAAACTCCCAAAGCATCATCATAAAATCTATAACTATATACTTAAACAAATCAATTGACTTCAGTTAATAGCCAGCAAATGTTTTTTTAGTAAATAAAAATAAAAATTAAAAAAAAAAAACAAATCTTGAAAGAATAAAAAAGTGCATGAAAATATTAAAAATTAGAATTAGAACGAAATATTGCAGGTGAAAAAGAAATAACTTATTGAAAAAATTAAACCAGGCTCTCTGATCTGAATGTGAAAGATATAGGCTGTAAGTTTATAAGTTAAATAAAATAGTTAAAAACAAAACCGCTTATATGTAATTTCATTGTAAGAAGGAATTTGTAAAAATCCTCATAGAATAATAGTGAAAAGTAAACAATGATAATAAGGCTTGCAATTCTCACATCAGTGGGGTTTGAATTGTTTTCCATCTTTGTTTTACAGTCTGGGCAAAAATAATTAGACACTCATTTATCACCCAGTATTTAATGGTTTACAAATCTGAGTATGGGCTGGTGATCTGAAAAAAAAAAATCCTATGTTTATTCTAAAATTTTTAAATTTATTCTGCTTACATAGTCATTGATATATACAGTACACTCCATGAGATCTTTTACAAATTAAATAAAAGGTCACAAAATTATAAAAAATGAGTCAAAAAGTTTTTGCAAACTTCAATAAATTTTTGAAGAAAATATTAAATATATATACATTTCCACATTGCCATCAGCCACATATAAAAAAATGACAAGACTTATGCTATTGAGATGTGATAAAATGTTGGACTATTTCCATCATCTATCAGTAAATGTTGCATGGGTAAAAAAATTTAAACTTAATTTAAATTTTTAAAATACACACAGCTTGTTACTAATAAGACACAAATAGATAACACAGGTTAGTACTAACAAGCTGTTTGTATTTGAAAAGTTTAAATAAAGTTTAAAATTTTCTATACATTCAATATTTACTGATAGATGATAAAAAGTCTAACATATTATCACATCTAATATACCATCATCACAAACCTTCAGACAAATATTATGCTATTGAGATTTGCCTTAGTTTTTCCCTAGAGTAATAAACTAGTTCACTGCTATCTTTAAAATCATTTGGCTATGCATGAAATAGATGACATCTATTTCAATATACTGTACTTTTTTATATCCATTGTCAGTGAAAAATGGATAGTTATTATATTTATTCAGTCTTTATCAATGTTTGATTAAAATTTTAAACAAACTAACAAATCAAATTTCTTACGTAATATTATCAAAATGTAAAAAAATATTTCTGGAATTTAAAAAAAACATCAAATCAAATATCACTTTTGTGGAATGCAACACGTTAATGTTAAAAGTTCCTAAACATCCATTTTATAATGCAGAAAGATATACAAATGTTCATAATACGTATATAATTTTTTTAAAATTTTTCCAATTTTTATTAATGCACCCCTCATCTTAAACTCTATCATATTGCAACTATCTACATTCACAAGAACTTAGATTACTCTCTTACTATACATCCATTGCACAAACATATTCATTAAGTGAATTGAAGGCATTACAAATTGAATCTCCATACCTGTATTGATGGTTTAATATTTTTCAATCAATTTACAAGTGCTATATTTATTTGACATTTATGTTTTTAGATTGTTATATTACTTTTAACATAGATATAGACTTTAAACTTAATTAAAGATCAATATAGCAATTTCCATTACGTATATATAGATGATTTATTTGTTCATTTGTTTTGAAAAGCAAGAATGTAAACTACTGTTTTCAAACATACATACACACACATATATATATATATAACTATGAAGAAAATTATTCAATTCGTCACAATTTTTGATAACAAAAATATCTCAGGAAAAAGAATTTGATGGTTCCCATAATGAAGTGAATACATAATGGAGATAATTTAAATGACAGGTTTCACATGTTTAATCAGTAACAGATTTGAGATTATAAATAAATGGAAGTAATTTAAAATATAAAACTTTTATCAAAAAATAAAGTAGTGAGCAATAAAGCCAAGATCTGAAAGCAGAAGTATCTAAAAAAGATTATTCATTTAATCAAATGATATTTTTTTTGCCTATGTCAAATGCGTTGACCGGGAAGCGAACCCGGTCCAGCTGCTTGCAGCTATGCTAACCGCTAGGCCACCAACATTTGACTAATCAAATGGTATTATCTCTAAACATTAATAGAGATACATGGAAAGAAGTAAATATAAAAAAGAAATTGACTTTATGAATCAGCTTTCTACTAATATGCAGATTTTTACTGAAACTAAACTAAATGTGTCAAGCGTTGTTAGCCGAGAGGTTATCGCAGTTGCCTTGCAAGCAAGTAGTTGGTTGCAGACGGTTGTGGGTTCGCGTCCCGGGTTATGCTATGACATATGGGAAAAAAAACTAAATTAAATGTTGATTCTCCATTCCAATTACAAACATTTTATTAAAATAAGTACCCAGTACATAAAATAAAAAATAAAACCAGAATACTTTTATAATGATCAAGAAATCTTTTAGTCTCAACATGCAATCTTAAATTAGGTCTCTTTTCTGAAAATATTTTTCTCTTGTGCTATACAAATACTTCCATAATATCCATCATCTTCTAATAATATATAGAATATATTTCTATTTAAATTAGTCGCAATAATGCCAATTTTAGACAACCCATTTTTTTATATTCTTTTTGTTATTATCACTTATCTTTTTTCATTATATTTTATATCAGTTGCAATTATTGCTTTATTTTAAATATAGAGTCTCATAAATTAAAAACAGCCAAGAGAGGTTTTTTAAAGTGTAAAACATAATTAGATACCAAATGTACTCAGTGATATTTTAGTTTAATTTGTTGTGTTTATTTTATTAATCTTATTCATATAAAATGTCTAAATAGATATAATTATTCATATTTTAATTATTTGTTTTGTTACTGATAATCTTAAAATACAATACAAATCTGTTAATCTTTATATTTACTCAATTTTTTTAAAACTTATTTTCAAATTCAATTTAGTTCATAAATACTTGATTTATATTATGCTATATTTTTTTAAATAACAAATTATATACAAATATTATTCTGTTTTTATGAATGTGAAGTTTTCAACAGTTTATATAATTTCCAATAATTATTGCTTTTATATAAAAAATAATTCTTTCTCTCTTTCAAAATGTAACTGTAAGTATCCTTGATGTTTCTTAAAGCATTTTGTAAAAAAAAATTTTTGTCTTTGCATTGGTGGTCGAGAGGTCAGCGCGACTGCCTTGCACTTGCAGGCAGTTGCCCGGGTTGCGGGTTTGCATCCCGGCCGATGCTATGACACTTAAAAAAAGTATAATTGCTATATTAATATCTCAATAAGATCATTGTTAAGTGAAATAAAATATTCAAGTGCTATACATAGTTGGGTACCAGGATCAAAATATAAAAAATGTAAAGTAAATAAATAATGTATCTAATTTTATCTTTCATTTTATGCAATTTCCGCATAATTCTGTACTAAACATCACTGCATTTTATGTGTTAGAAAAGATTAATTAAATTTTTTGCTCTCACCAATACTCCAAATGTAAACTTTGAGTTACATAGCCTTTAAGCAGCATGGCAAGTGATGTTTAAGATTCAATACGAATTCTAAAAAGCAAAAATGGCAATCACACTTAATGAAACTGGAAACTGATTCAACTTAAGTGAAAAAAGATTAATAAATTTTAAAGAGAAATTAATGAATAACAATAATTGAATAATGAACTTTACATTGTCTGGGGGCAAAACTGTTGATAAAATTTAAAAATTTATATAATAAACTTTGCATAATAATTTGAAGATGTGAAATACATATATATGAAGGCAAGATAAATTACAAAAGTAATCTGTGATAGTGTTATCATATTTGACATTTAAGGCAGCATAATGGGCTATGAATTCTATTTTTCTATGTTGTTTTAAAGCATTGTATATGTTAACACATTGATTGCTAGTCATGGCTAAAAATGTGATGGTTTGATGTCACTCTAAATCGGGCATTTTTAATACTACGATTAAGATTTTGCATTCTTTTTAAAGATTTAAAAAAAGTTCCATAAGATGCTGCCCTCTCTTGAATTATTTTACAAGTAAAAAATCAATAAAACTGACAGTGAATGTCTAACAAAGAAAAAAAGGCAATCCTTTCTTCAATCTGATTGGCTGTTAAAATTTGACAACAAAGAAAATGGTTGTCAATAACTGGATGAGTTACAATCTCTTTTCTTTCATTTTGAAAATGATAAATGAATGTTTTAGACCATTTTAAAAGTATTTTTTGACAAATTATAAATTATTTTGATAAAATATGCTAAAAATAAAATTATTTTAGAAAAATAGTTAAGACTTTAGCAAAAATTATTTACTTATCCACAAGTAAAATTGGGAAAGAAATCACTGACATCATCAAATCTTTTTGGTTGATGAGTAATGTTCGTTTTAGATTTTGCCACTATCGAATATTTTTATAATTATAAATAAAAATTTATTTTTGAAAAAACTTTCATTCACTTTCATAACCTGAAAAATTATTAATATACTTTTTACAAATGAAACTAAAGTGAATATAATATTAAAAGATGAATATATTTTGATACTTGAGTTTGTGAATTGACCAATTAAAAGTTCAGACTTTTACCTCACTCAGCCAATAAAAGAATCAGCAAAAAAGAGGTTTTAAATTACAGTGTGTGACAGACTGCAGTGATTCTTTCCGAGAAGCTTCCATTTTTAATGTATTAATTTGAAAAAAAATTCCAAGAGTTGTCAGCAGTATACAAATCTTTATGGACCTTTGTCTGTGATTCACAGCACATTCTATTGTTTTAATAAAGCTATGAAGGAGTTGTGATTTTTGATTGATTGATGCTTTAGATTCTTTCTCCTGCAACTAAATGCTACACAAAACATGATTTTCAATAATTGTTAATGATTATAATGCAATATTTTTTATAAAAGATTTATTATTAAACTAAAAGCTACATCACTAGAAGGATTTTGTTTTTGAAAACATTTCATTTTTAAAAAGACAGCTCTTAGAAAGTATACAAAGTACATTACAAAAATCGGAAATTATCACAGAAAAGTCATTAGAGACTAAAAAGAAAATTGTTTTTGTAAAAACTGTAAATGAAATATTTTAACAATTAATAATTTATTAACTTTTTGAATTTTTTTGTTTCTTTGATGATAATTAATGCTAAATATATCATTTTTTAATAACATAAAATTCTAATATCTAATATTTCATTCTTTTAAAAAGTCAATAATGATGTTTGCCTTTGTTATTGGTAAGACTGATAATTAGATACTTATTTTTATACATTTAAAATATTGTTTATGTTTTAGAATTTTAATTATTAGAAGGCTAACTATGTATAATATAGCCTATAAATAAATTTTGTAATATACATAAAAAATAAAAAAGATTTAATTGCACACAAAAAAATCAAACATGATATCATAGTAAACATTTTCATTGCTAGAGTCTATTCAAAAAATTTGGGGTCAGGTTGACACTGGAAGAATTAATATAATTTATTATATAGTATGTCAACATTAGAAATATGCCATAAAATTTAATGAATCCAACATTATTACAAAAATAGAAGTCCAATATAAAATTATATTTTCATAAAATGTCAACTTTTTTTAAACAAGTCTAAACAAAAAAAAATCATATAAAGTGTTTTTACAATATTCAGAACAAAATTCTTTGCATTCTCAAATAATTATATTATTCAAATTGTAACTTTAAAAAATTTAATATCAATAATTATTACATGTTATGAGATGCTGCAGAGTTTTCACTTCAAACTGAAAACTCTGACTTATGTCAAATATGGATCAAAGACATGGGTACTTAATAACAAAGACTAACTTAGAGACATTCATCCTGTAGTAGATCAATAATGGATGAAAATAATGATTTGAAACAATGTTGGAAACAGCAACTTGGGATAGCAAAGTAGAAGTTGGAAATAACAAGGAGTAATCAATAATACAATTAGAAAATGAGAGAATAAAAGATATCTTCATTGAAAATAAAAACAAGGTGCTCAGACATATTGTTAAATAAAATATTAATAGATAAGTTAAAGTATTAAACTGAATTCCAAGAAATTGCAAAAGATTCAGAAACCAATCATGTGTAATATGGATAATTGAAATGAAAAAATTGATGGAGTGATGGAAAGATGAGAAGTGACAGATTGGAGAAATTGATTTAAATATTGGAGAGAATTTCATACTGCAATATATGTTGATGATAAATGTTAAAAATTCTATAGCATTGATCTCGTCAACTATAATTATCTTTAAAGTAATTTTTTTTTAAAAAGAGGGATTATAAAAATATTAAAAAATGGTAAGAATTTAAATTGTTGGATTAGTGGATTGAATTATCACCATGGAAGCTTCAAATTTAATCACTAAGTAAAATGTATTAAAAAACAAAGTTTAAATAGTATTAAAATTATTATAATGACAAGATTATAGGATTTAAAAATAAATGGCATTATTTAAAATAGAATGTATAAAATAAAATAAAACGATTTCTTAATCTATCGATCATGACATTTGTATAAAAGAGTCATTGAAAATATAAAAAAATACATAGAATTTTGAACACTAAAAAAAGTAAAAAAAAAAAAAGAATTTTAAAAAGACCTGCTTACATTTGATGAAATTAATTATTAAAATGTTTTCAGTAAACAGATTTTGCTTCATAAAGGGATTATCAAGATATAGAAATGAATTTTGATATTATGGATTATTTATAAGAAGTGATTAAGACTATTAACCTTTGGGAAAATATAATTTTTCATTTTATTTACTGCAATATGATATTAGAAACTTAGGTTGATTTTAGATTAAATCTCAACTTGTCACTTCTAATGCTCAAATGTCACAAAACCTCCAAACTAACTAAATATTTGATTTTTACTTTTGAATATAAAATGCATTTTATTATAACTTATGCTTCATATAAAAATTATTATATAAAGTATTCTAAAAATGATATTTTGTCAATGGACATAATATATATTCTTATTGCCATTGTATAATTAATATAATAAATGTAAATAATATGGGGGGTGAGAGTGATTACATTGATCAATAACTTAATTTTTAGGAATACAGAAAGTTTACATATTTCAAGATGAATGTTTATTTATATTATCTTAAATTAGTAAATATTATTTCTTAGAGCAAAATATAACCGTCTCATACTTTTGCCTACAAATTTATTCTCCTTTAAATAGATTTTGTCTACAAAAGTCATTTAAACGATCATATTCTATTTATAAACATTAAATCGATACAAAATCTTCTATTTAATGATCCATCCTACAGCTCTAACCAATAGTCCAAATTAATAAAACATTGACTTCATAATTACACATCGTTACTTTGTCGTTTTTTCCAGCAATAAAAATCAAATTTATTAAATATTGCAACTACAAGCAGTTCTCATTGTGTATAGAGTGAAAAAAAAAACAATTTTCATACTGTTTATGAAGTTTTTGGCCATATATGTCACATAGATTTTAAATATTTTAAGTATCTTTATAGAATAGTCAAAAACATAGCTTTTAGTGTTTAAAGTAGTTTCAAAATTTGAATAATCAAGATCTAAAGACTTAAATAATAATCATCAACCCACAGCTATTTTCAAATGAGTATATTCATTATAACTTCATAAAAAAGATAAAAAATAAAACAAAAGAGTTTAAAATGGATTTTACTAAAATTATACAAATCAATTCAAAAAACACAAGCATTGGTGGCCTAGCAGTTAGCATAGCTGCCTTCCAAGAAGCTGGCCCGAGTTCGCTTCCCAGTCAATGCTTTGACATATAAAAAACGCAAGTGTGTTCACATTCTATTGTTAAAATCAGTTTCATACTTTACATATTAGTTTTTAGCTTCTGCAACAATTTTTTCAATATCTTGCAGCTTCCAATAAAATCTATAACATGGCATTTCTTTAGATTGTCTTTGAAATAATCTTTATAGCTATACATAATTTTGCTATAAATTTTAAGATGTCTCATTTTTATAGCTACATATTCTCTGCCAATTTATATTAAAATTATTATTGGATTAGACCTATATAATTTTTTTAACTTTTACAAAGCAATGGATATACTGAAAACTATACATTCTATAAAAATTATAGTAAATTCCAAAAATAAATTATAAAGTGTGGATATAAAATATATCAGTCTGTCATATCACAAACCACTTCCTTTGGTAGAGCATAACTTAATTTCAATAAGTTTTAAAACAGTTCATCTTACTTAGATTATCCTATTAGAAATTTTGTTGAATTACTACCTTTGATCCTATTAAGAATTGCCAATTCTCATAAGTAAAATTACTGTATAGATACCCAGTATATTATTAAACAGACACCCTGTAAATAGTTAATGTAATCTCTATAATAAATTAGTAAATGTTTAGACATTTAACACTAGAACAGGTTTTTCAATGTTACAAATATTTATTTTATTCAGCTAAGCACTTTCAATACTAAACATATCATAGTCATAGCAATGTACAATTAAAGTTTATTAACCTCTTATTTTAAAGTTATGTAGATTGTTATTAATTGAATTAGCATAAAATTAATTTTCAGTAGCTAATTAACATTCAACTAAATGCAAATGAAGTTGTAGATACCATTTTTTAGATAAAGGAATGCTAGTTTCTTTTTTGTTAATGGTAGGTATATCTTTGACTGTGGACCATGCTTCTTTCATCTTTCTCTTTCTGTCATCTCTCTTAGAACAAATTATATCATTCCTAGAGAGATTGAAGTTGTGGCCTGACAGTATCTTAATCATATAAAATATTGATGAGTATCCATTGCCTCTCTTGGCCCAGTTATATAGTAATGTGTTCTGAATCAATCTTGTTGACAGGCTAACTCTCATTTCTCCATAGCAAGTCTTTAAACAATTCAAATTTTTACACACAAGTTTGGGTACTAATTGGTGTGCAGCCTCTTTACTTATTTTATCTTTGAAGTTGGTTAATAATTTATTTAATGATGAAGGTGATGAAAACTGATGTTATATATTTTTGGTACATATTTTTTTAAATTTTTGTATGATTTTAGGCACATAAGGGAGACTAGCTCATTTTTTGTGTTCAGAATGGGAATTGACCAGGTGCATATAATAATATATTTGGGAAGTAATTTAATCGATATGATGTATTATAATTTAATTAATGCATCATATATTTCCTAATGGAGTTTCAAAAAATATGAATATCATATCTATTTGTTCAATCTATGGCCTGTCATGCAAAACCAAGTCAGATAAAACATGGAAATGTTCACAGATTTTAAAAAGTTGTAGATAGTCAACTCATAACCAACCAATTTTAGATATTGAAAAATTGATCAATAAATGGGTATTGCTACAAAAAGACACAAAACTAAACAATCATTTAAATCCTCAATATGCGATATTTGATGAACTTGTTAAATAATGTTTTCCCCTTCACTATTCATTCATCTTTTGTGTGGTTAGAGCAGATGTTATTCTGATATTTTGCTGATTTTATGTTACTAAAAAAATAAGAGCTTAGTAAATTATAAAATAGTTTTAGGATATTTAAGGAGGGGTTCCCCTCTTTTCTTCCAAAACGTAAGCCTGTGGTTAAGACCTGTAGAGGTTCCGTCTATCGCATTTTTAAGCTCACATGCTTGAGGTTACAGCCTTAGTAAATATTACAAGAGTTTGTAGAAATTTTATATTTGTTTTGGTAAAATTAAAATTGTTATTAAAAACTATTTTGTGAAATAAAAAATGTCATAAGTATGCATATCTTATATGATGAATATTTTATGTCAATATCAATTAAAGATCTTTTAGTGTAAAAAAATTAGATATTTTACATGTGTGAAATAAAACTGTTATTCAGAAAATAATAATTAGTAATTATGCACAATATGATATTGTTGTTAATATTACATTAACACTTGTAATATTTAAGTATTAAAAAAGTATTATAAAAAAGTAGTAATAAAAAGAAAAAAAATTTAAAAGTTTAATATATATGATAAAACATACATCAATGCAAAACTTTTAAAACTTTATTAAAATTATTCGGAAAGTCGTTTTTTATATAAAATATGATTTTAATTACATTGGCTACGGTTTGATGACATTTGATGAAATTAGTTTTTTTTTTAAAAAAAAAGAATTATAACTTTTATTTTATAAAAACATTTTAAAAAAGTATTATTAAAAATGCATTAGCAATGAACAACTAATTTTAAATTACTATTATGAATACGAGCATAAAATACAAGTATAATAAAACAAGAGTTAACCTTATAAAATTTACCATATCAATATTATATAAATAAATATTAAGCTACCTGTTTTCAATATGTATTATTAAGTATTTTTGCTACTAAAGAGCAGTAAAAGTTATTCTATTTACTGTTCACCAAATCCATTTATTATTAGTCAAGTAATAGAAACTAGGCAGTAATACTATATTCAAGACTCCAGGCATCTTTTATAAAAATGCCTGGAACTAGATACAAGTCTGGGATTTAAATATAGTAATATCATCTGAGATTTATTGTTTATTCAAGATTAAATAGTCTCTGAATTTGAATAAATAAGTTTCTTATTACCGATTTTTAAAATAAGCAGAGAGAGTCATATGATGTTTATATCTAAGTTTATATTGCATGATGTTGGGGATTATTAACATGCCATAAGTCATCTAAAACTTAATATTTTTGGTACATTACATTTTTAAAGATTAACTTATTCTGTTGTTTGATATTTTCATAATGAATTTTAATTTCATGTGGAACAATTTTTTTCTGAAATAGTTCTGTACCTTGTCTAATTGCATCTCTCTGATGTATCCCATATTTTTTTTTATGAAATCTGTCAATATGCACTTCTTTAGAATGCCGTTGCATTGATCTATGTAAAGTAAAAGGGATCTGCAAGAATAAAGTTACATGCCCAATTCAACAATGAGGTGATTTTGGAATAGTAGATTCTACAGTATCCCATTCAGAAAAAAAGTCAAAAATACTGATAAATATTATGAGCTGAACATCACATTTTAAGAATTTTAGAAGCATCTTTAAATAATTTTTTTAATGCCTTCATGTTACATAGGTAAGTATCAAAGTTTACTTCTATATAATAAATTATGTAAAAGAACAGCTTTATATATAACTAAATTAGTTTATATAGATTAAATATCTTATTTTTTATCATGTTAAAAAAAAAGACAATACATTGGATCCTATGTTATATCTTAGCATAATAAATCAGTTTTTTTATATACAAAAGATATCAAGGTATTTTAGTTGTTTCCATCTCATGTTGATAACTATCCAATCTAAAAGTTGTTTAAGATTTATGTTGCATTATCTGATTAAGGACTTCAAGTTTTTTTAATATTAATTACTAAAACAAATTTTTTATATGTCAAATAGAATACACATAAAATAATTTTTGAATTTTAAAAAATAATCAATATCATATTATAAATCCATAAGTCTAAAAAAAATGAAGTTATTTTTGTTTTTATTCAATTTTAAATAAAAATTCCATAACCAAAACTGTATATAGTTTGATACTAATTTCTGAAGCTACTTTTAAGTAATTTTAAAAACCACTGGCATAAGAATTGAAAACAAAATAGGAGCAAATAAATATCCTTGTTTGATATCAAGTTTTCACTTCATTTCATCATGTAAAAGTTGAAAATGCAAAAAACTTTGGTAAATAATCAATTAATTTCAAACAGATATGATTAATTTAAAAATTGTGATCAAATCAATAAAGATGATATATAATTCTTTTTTTTATTTATGCAATTTTTATTTACAATTTCACACAAACAAAACCATGTCTGCTTTTTGATTCTCAGAATCTATTGATAAACAACCAACATATTTAATAATATCTTTGAAAGTACTTTTGCTCTAGTAGATAAAGATGACATTCCATGATGGTTGCTGCAATCTTGTCTATGCTCTTTATTTACAAAAACTGGAACAATAGAAGAATGTTTAAAATCAGATGGAACAATTTTAAGTACAGATTTTCCTAAAAGTTCCACTATTTTAATATATAGTAATCAAAAGTTATTACTTTTCTATTTTTAAGGTTATAAACAACAGCTTTTACTTTGTTAATTAGCTGAATATTTTTATCCAACTCTAATTGAATAGACAGAATGAATAAATAATTAAAAGTTATCTCAGTTCTTATACCACTATTCAAAAGTTAATTATAATATTCCAATGAACTATTTAAGAAAATGCCATTTATATCATATAATAAGAATATGGTTCCATTTTCAAACCCATGCCTCACTTTCAGTATATTAGAAAATTTAAAATATTTATGCACAAACAATGTCTGTAACTTTTTCATAGTTTTAATCTACCAAGTATTTATAAACATTTTGTTAAACTTTTTTCTTTAAATCTTTATCTTAATTATAAGCTACATATTAAATATATTATTCTGATTCTTAAAACAATTCAATATCTCAATAACATGAAGATCTGAAATTTCATATTGGCAGTTTCAGTGTTAATAGCTATTAAAATTAGATCATATAGTGTATCTTTCTAAAGAACAAACTTTAACTTTTTATAAATATGATTAATGCAATTATCATTTTAACTTTGGAGTACATGAGTCTACAATCTGTCTAAGAATTATCAATACCATTATTTTACCAGCAAGTTTGGCCAAAGTTTACTGTTTATATCAATAAAAACATTAACATTTTCAAAAAGAAAATTTTGAACATTTAATAATAGTGATATAATGTTATCCAGCAGTAAAGTAAAAACTTTTTTGCTCAGAATTCTCTGAATATAATGTTAGAGTATATGCACAAATAAAATGAAATCCAGTTTTAATATCATTAGTTTTTTATTGACCCATTGAGTAATTCCAAGATTAGAAGATACTAGATTTTATAAACCAATACAACACCATGTAGTTTCTTCTTCTATTCTTTGATGTGCCTTTTAAAAAATACTTTAGCTAAAGTGCTAGCCTCTATTTAGATTTTGAAGAATTTGCATCTAAATAAAGTTGCACACTCCACAGACCAATAATTTGAAAAAAATATCAATTTAAAATGCTTATCTTTGTAATTATCACTGTCAACCTATTTACCCATTTCAGCATTATTACTGAATTCATAATTATTTCTATAGTTTAAAGAGTGATCTACCAGATATAATAACATAACCAAACTATGTAACATGAACCATTTTAAAACCATCTTTTCTAGGTCTTTTCCAATTCCACAAGGCTATCTAAACACACAGTTTTTACCAAAGTGAGACTTCTTTCCTAAATCTAGTTCCAGCATGATTCAAGAATTATATTACCTTGAGAAAAATTCACAAAGATTCAAATTTTATTAAACCTTTATGCTTCCATAACTGATTTTTTAGTGTTCAAAAGAGAGAAATTGGAATCAACATTCCTATGGCTATAGCTAAAAGATGGGAATATGATTACCCAATCATATGATTTCATGATCACAATTAATATAGATTTTTGATAGTCTAAAGTTTTACACTACTTAAATAACTGAAGACTTTAATTAAAAGAAAAAAAAATAGAAAAGACTATTTGTATCAGAAACAATACCTAGTCTTTGAAAAATCAATATGTTATTCTACAAGGTAGCAGAACGTGTTCTTGATCAGGTGTTGTTTAACTAAAGATCAGTTTATTATTTGTCATAGTAATTCAGTTCATTTTTGTTTATTATGTATTTATCTTCATTCAAAGATTGATTACAAATTATACATTAATTAAACAATAAATGTAAAATACAATAAAAATAATTAAAGTATAATTAAAAAGCTCTTATAATAGGAAATAGATATTATTTTTAAATAATTAGAAAATTGTTTTAGTTAAAATTAAACAGGTGTTCACCAACAAATCAAAAATAGAAAAATATTTCAACATAATAACAAATAGTAATAACAATTACAAAGATAATAATACAATAATAAGTTAATTCAAATTATATTATAATGCAGAAGTACCAATAAAATGTTTACACTTAAACATTTCTACAATTCAGTAATAACTAAATTGCTTTCTTAAGAAATTAAAAATATCAGTGCTACTAAAATAATAGTAATACATAATTGTCTTTTAAAAATTACAGTAGAAATCAATATTGGGTACTGACACAATAATCTTAAAAATGCGTACAAGTTATTTACTTAACAATTGTTAAAATTAATAGTTGCTGGTAGTCTTTTAAGGTATTCTGCTTTATCCAGTTTATGCTACATACATAAAATTATCAAATAATGCTATTTTTTTTTTTGTTGCTAGAAATAAGATAAGTGGATTTTATTATAATAATAAATGAGCCTTAGAGGAGCCTATAAAAACAAAACAGAGGTATAAGCTATCCAGGAGAAATGTTATTGATGAGATGATCCACAATATATATGAATGTGATGCCAAGTAATAATAATACAATTAATAATAACATTAATAAAAACATTTTAAATGTTTTGTATGAAATATAACTTTTTATGAAACAGATAATTTGAATGCTCAGTAAAAGGAAAAAAAATTTTTTTTACAGGCTGAGTTTTTGCAAAGTAAGATTTTTTTTGGATTTTGGAATTTTATCTCTTCTATTAAAAATAGATGAATGATTGAATTGAAGGCAAATTTCATGAATTATGAAAAAAAATTTGTAAATATATATCTCACATCTGAAATCAAACCAGATTATTAAGTTAACAACTGGAGATGAGAGGGGTGGGTATTAAATATTTTAAAGATATAAATATAAAGTCAATAAAATGAATAAATTGAAGAACTAAAACTGAAAGTACATAAAAAATAAAGTAATAAAAGGATTAATAATTAAAAAGAGCAACTGAAATTGGATATATTTTGTGAAATAAAAGAGTTAATTTTCAAAAAAGAATGTAGAAGAAAAAAAAAGCAATAATATAAATGTATAATCTTAAAAAAATGGTATCTATAAAGTATGAACATAATAGTAATAAATAAACAAAACTATATTTAGGCTGGGATGCAGAAGTTATTATTTTTAAATTAATCATAAATGATATTAAATGAAAAAACACACTGAATTTAAATTTTTGATGAAGTAAAAAAAAAAAACTAAAATAAATTAGAAAAAGTCCTAAACAAGGACAAAACATATAGTATTTTGTGTGGTTACTTTTGTATTCAGTACAAGAATATATATAGTCGAAAAAAATAATGTGAAAAATAAAAATAAAGGAATATTATTTTAGTATTGCATAAAATATAACTCAAATTCATTGATTGTAATTGCTACTATTATTGCAAGAAAATCCAAGTCATATATCACATGACTTAATGTAATAATTTTGTATTACAAATATTATATAATGAGCATTCCAATAGCTCTTTACAAGCTTTTCAGAACACTTCTATCCTCAGACCAGTTTCTAGTTCTGGATTTCATCGGTGAGCTAGATATTCAAACATTAGATTTAAAATACAAGGTCAAGTCTAGCACTTTATCTAATGTTTAGCTATTAAGGATAAAATCTGAAAATTTCATACATCTATATGCCTTCAAATCTAGCTATTTAACTTAAACAGCCATATGTGACTGAACTAAGTTCAGACATACCATATATTAATAGCTTTAGCAATATAAAATCATCAAAGTCTTAAGAACAATAACAATAATTGCAAGAAAATCAAGTCATATCACATGACTTAATTTAATAAGCTAGAAATTACAAATATTATATAATGAGCATCTGAGGATAAAAATGCTCTGAAAAGCTTGTTAAGAGCTATTGACATGCTCATTATATAACATTTGTAATACAAGCTTATTAAATTAAGTCATATGATATATGACTTTATTTTCTTGTAATTATTGTTATTGATCTTAAAACTTTGGTAATGTTATATTGCTAAAGCTATTAATATATGGTGTATCTGAACAGAGTTTAGTCCCATATGGCTATTTAAGTTAGATAACTGGATTTGAAGACATATGGATATCTGAAAATTTCAGATTTTTACTTAATAGTTAAACATTAGATAAAATGCTGGGCTTAACCTGGTATTTTAAATCTATTGCTTGAATATCCTAGTACTTCACTGATGAAAGCTGGGGTTAGAAACCAATCTAAGGATAGAGATGTTCTGAGAAGCTTAAGATTTTTAGGCATGCTTATCATAAAATATTTGCTACTGCTATGAATGGAAACATTAAATCAAACTTTAGTAGCTTATTTAGTAGCTCATTGTAAACGGAAGATATAAAATGTTATATGTAATAGCCAAATTATAAATAATAAAATTGGCAGTGTAATGGCACAGGGCAAGTTTCAGAAAAAGTCCCTTATCAACTATGTCAAGTTTTAAACATCACAAATGAAAATTAGAACAGATTAGAATCTTCTTTTTACAATACAATAATAAAGATATTTAAATGTTATCATTCAAAATAATATTATTATAAAGTACATTTTTCAATGTATTAATTATTTAACTGGTTATTAATATAGATGAGGGAATAAACCTTCTGCATGCACTTGCCACAAATTTACACACATTCCATATTACATATGTAGTCAAGCGCTATAATAGGCTGTTTATTAACTGGTTATTAGTTTAGTAGCTTAGAATAAAATTGTGATTTTATAAACTATTTTAATTATTTAACCATCATCTATAATTAAATACTATATTGAAAATTCTATCTTGTATCTTTTGTTTCAATTTATAATAAAATAATAAGCTGTAAATTACTTTTGTTGGGATATTTAAAAATATAATTATGAATGTCAAATAATTTTTATTATGTGGCCCTGCACATACATTCATCCACATTTTATCTGACAATTTATTAAACTCACCAATTAACACCAAACTGTTAATTGCTTAATATATAATCAAATAGATATTGCTAATAAAGTCATAAGATTTGAGTACCAAACGTAAACGTCTTTAATATAGTAAACTACTTTTCACTTTTCAAGTCAATCACAAAACATGGCTTTTTGCTTACATAAAATACATTATAAAATGTAACTCTTAAAAAGATAAAACACATACTCCGATAGAAATAATACATTTGACAATCATTTATAGATAATAATTAATTTCATGAAATTCTGTTTCTGGCATACTTGTTTCAAGAAGAGGAGGAAGTTTATTATTATTATCATCATCATCATAATCATCATCATTATTATTGTGTTTCAAAAGAAAACTTTATTCAGATTTAAAAAGGGGTTACAATGAATTATTTTTGTATTCATGTGTTTACATTAGTGATCACATAGATCTTTTGTATTTACATTAGTGATTCACATAAATGTCTACACAGGTTTGAATATATATGGATACATATGTCAGTGGGGTTCTATACATATAGGTGGGGCAAAGAATTAAATTGTTTGGATATTCATAATAACATAGGTTCAATTTCAGTTGTATTACAAGGTTATATTGGTTTTATACTTAAGATTTGAAGATTACACACATATACATTATAATATTTATTACAAATGTGTACTGATAAAGTGCATTACTATCTTGGTTCTGTTTTAATGTCTGCTGGTAAATGTCTCTGGTAGCAATGTTGTGTGGATCCTTACTCTGGGTTATAGTGTCAGTATTGGTTGCCTGGATAGTGGGCATTCTCTTGCAGTTCATTATGGTTCTGTTGATATTCATTTCTGGAGATTGCATTCATGTTGGTTTGATTAAGTGCATTAAAACTATCTCACTGTGTTTGCACTGGCTATACACTTTTGTGGCATCAGCTATGTTAACTAGGGATTTAATATGTTGCAGATAAAGAAATGGCACAGCCATAAGTTTTGATGAGCTGTGAGGTCTGTAGTACTGTGTAGAATGCATTGGCACTATCCAAATGATCACACGACTTGGTGGTAACCATTTGTATTTACTTTGTCATTAAGTAAATATTTATTTTGATAGAAAAATCACTATTTAGTTTTTAAATGTCAGAGGAAAGTTATTTCTATTTGCTAAATTATATTTATTTTTTCCATATATTTGATTTTTGCCTCAAAGTATGTGGATTTTTCATGTTTTTTTGACATTCAAACCTAGAGACTTGTGAAACTACCATGGTTTGCTGCAGGACGATTTTTATGTATTTTTTTTTGAAAAATTTCTCTAATGAATTTAAAAGTGTAAAAGGAAAAATAATTTAAATTATTCAATTTTGCTTATTGATCTTATATATGTATTTTTTTATCTTGAAGTATGAAGGTTTTGGACAGTTTTTTGGGTTTAAACCCTGTAAATTTTTTCTTGGTTATGTGGAAGCTATTTTGGCTGATTAAAATGATATGAAAAAAGTCAATTTTTGATAAAAAAAGTTTTGATGGATTTAAAATTTGTTACAGAAAAGTTGCTTGAAATAATTAATTATTGTTATTTACTTAAGTATATTTTAAATTGACTTGAAAAATGCCAAATTTTAGGTAGTTCTTTTTTTGAATTTAAACTTGGAATATTTTTCTTGTCAATTAGGATTACCTCCTCCTATTATTATTATTATTATTATTATTATTATTATTATTATTATTATTATTATTATTATTATTATTATTATTATTATTATTATTATTATTATTATTATTATTATTATTATTATTATTATTATTATTATTATTATTATTATTATTATTATTATTATTATTATTATTATTATTATTATTATTATTATTATTATTATTATTATTATTATTATTATTATTATTATTATTATTATTATTATTATTATTATTATTATTATTATTATTATTATTATTATTATTATTATTATTATTATTATTATTATTATTATTATTATTATTATTATTATTATTATTATTATTATTATTATTATTATTATTATTATTATTATTATTATTATTATTATTATTATTATTATTATTATTATTATTATTATTATTATTATTATTATTATTATTATTATTATTATTATTATTATTATTATTATTATTATTATTATTATTATTATTATTATTATTATTATTGTTGAGTTACACCACTTATGTTTTGGCATTGCCAAACATTTCTATTAACTGTCCATAAAAGTTTTATCAGTTGGGCACATTGGGTAATTCTCTTGGGTGTATGGATTATACACTTAGAACAGTCTTGTTGCAGCAGAAGCTTCTTGAGTATCTTTGAGGAATTTTTTTGCTTGGTGTCCTAGGGGGTTAAAGGTTAGACCATAGCTTTAGGTATGACCATGTGGCAACAAAAATATTAGTGTTTCTACCATCCCTATCTCTCAGTAGTTCAAGTTTATAAGAATAGGTGGCAAAGTAATGTCTAGTGTTGTCACCAAGTAAAACAAAACAGTGAATGCACCAGAATGCATGCAAGCTGAAGGTAGTTGCACAGACAGCTGTCTATTGCACTATAATTATATGTGCTTATGATTCTTTGTCCATATGTGCTTAACATCACATCACAGGTTGTATGCAAGGGTTGAACACCTATATAGAAAATGATGTTGTGTTTCATCCTCCCTGTTGCACAGACTGCAGAGTGTATCAATACTCACATATGACTCATGGTACTTAAAGAAATGAGATATGGATAGGGCATAAAGTTTTAATTTTCAACAAGTAGTCAAAAAACTTAGATTCTAAAAACCATTTTATGTAGTGATGCAGCAATTAAACATCATTTATTTTTATTATTGGGAGTGTGGGGTCAGCCAACTGATTTTGGAGCAATAGATTATATATGCTCCAGTGTGTATATTTACTTGGATTTTGAAGAGATATCTAGTTATAGATGCTTTTGAATTGGTTCATGATTATTGATATGTATTTGTATGAGAGTAGAGATCTGTCTGTAGGCATGATACTCAGTATACATTCAAGTATTGAAAACTATTCTATGATAGCTGTTAGACGATTTATACTTTTTTGAATGTGAAAAACATTATGGAATGAAGGCTTAGTTTATTTTGGTTAGCCATGTGGAGATGACAAACAGCTTTTTTTCAACATAGTATCTTGTTATATAGTGACAAAATTGAGGAAGTAAAAGATTTTGCAAATTTTATAAAAGATAAATAATAGATTATTTGAGTGATGACAAGCTGTTATAGAAATGTTTGAGTATATTGTGAGGTACGATTTGGGAGAAATGTAGTAATTCTTTCAGCATCTTATTTTAATTTATTCTGGATTTTATATCTCATTCCATTGGTTTCCAAGTGGAAAGAGAAACCAAGAAACAGTTGACTTACCATGGACATTTGGATATATGGTTTGGTTGAGTAAAGAAACCAGGCAGTTGTTTTGAAAGTAGTTGTTAAGAATTTCTTGTAGGATTAGCAACTGCTTTTTTGAGGTGAGAAAAACAGTGATATTCATATAGAATATGCATGGCCCATACAAACTGGTATGTAGTATCTGAAGGCATAAAACTTTTTGATGGATTTTCATTAATAGAGGATTGATGTATATTGTTATAGAATGCTGAGGAATGATTCTTGTGAAATGGATTGGCTTGGAACAAATGAAGATGAATACTTACCATTAAGAGTTATGTGTATTTTGTGACTAAGTAGTAAGTTATTACATATAGCAGTGAGTTATTACATATAGCAGTGTGTGAGGTATTTATGTGTCTTTAAACATGTGAATTAAGATGTTAACAGGGACCACATCAAAGACAGTCAATGTCTACCGAATGGCTAAATTAGCATATATTTTGTTTTCAAACAAAGTCCATCATTGTCTTAAATACATGAGCTGCTTGTGCTGCAAATAATTCTTTCTTTGCCTATTGCATGAATGATAACATATGAAGTATATGTATTTTTATTATGTCTTTTAAAACATTTTTGAGGATTTTTATATCCAAAGGCCTCAAGGAGATTGGTTGCAGATTGGATAAAGTTGACACTGGTGTTAGTTTGTGTTGAATGGTACTAATGCAATTGGATATAGCTTTTATATATTGTAGATCTTTTGAAATATATAGTTTGCAAGTTTAGGTATAACCTGAGACCCTGGGTGACATGCATTTGCAATTGTAGCAAGTTTTATTGCCAACTCAGTAGGAGAGAATGGAGTATCTGTCTTGGGTTTTCCAAAGAAATCTGAAGATGGTTTAAAAGCAATCTGGGTTTGCAGTTTTGCTTACAATATAGATATATATGTTGCATTATGTTACATCAAGCACTAATTGTGCTTCCAGTGTCAAGAGGTATGGGGATTCTAACAATAAAAGTATAGCTGAGAGCCCATCTAATGTAGGTCTGGATCCATGTGTGCTATTGGATGAGACAAATTTTCCTTTTCTTGGAAGCTATGTACTTTCTAAGGTTGTTAATATGTCTCAATAAGTTTTTTAATGTATGTGTGGTAGTCAAAAGCAGGATTTTACATCATAATTCTTCTGTGCAGCTCATCTGCAAAGGCTAACAATCTGGAGAGTGGGGGAGGGGACTTTTACATAATATGATTAATGTTGAAAGATAATATATTGATGTAAGCAGCCTATCTTAGGATAAGATCAAATGGCCTGTCTTTAAGTTTATAGAACATTATATAATTTTTTGAATACAGAAACTCCGGTGTGTTTTCTGGAAGAAGGTTTCTTATAGTTCTTTGAAAGCTAATTGAGACTATCTGCCTTGTAGCTAAATCAAGTGAAATCATTTGCAATTGGTTTCATAACAGTTCCAAAGATCAATATCAAATTCTAACAAATTATGCAGTAATATATTTTTTCAAAGGTAATTTTTAATTTTTATCAAAAAGATAAGAACTGACCTAATTACATAAATAGCATTTATATAAAAATTTCCATGTGTGTAATAGATAACAAAAATTGGCTTTTTGATTAGGGTTAAAATACAATAAAGTTGGTAACCATCCAACCACATTTTCAAAAGGTTGGAGGCACAAATAATATATCATTAAATCCTACTATAAATTCAAAGAATACATGTGCAAATATAGCAAAAACTAACTTTACTTTTTCAAAACAAACAAAAAATCCCAGATTAAAAAAACCCAAAATAAGTGATATAAAAAAATCTTGACTAAGCAAATATTTCAATGTTAAATTTATATGTGTATTAGGTAACATCTTACCTTATCAACATTTATAGTGATCGTATTATTTCATAATCAAGAGCATACCTTATAGATTTGGTCTATCCAAGGTAATATTATGAATGAAAAATTTTTTTTTATTTCACAAATCTTAAATTAAACCTATTTGATCCATATTAAAATAAAGAAAATAAAATTATGATATATAACATGCAAACAAATAAATATAGATGATGTCAACTTTATAACTTGGCCTTATAGTTCATATAGACCCTGTTCTAAGTGCTTGTTCCCATAATCTGTGGTGCTTCCTTTATGCATAGCTGGGAATTCAAACATCCATTGGATAGGTTGACTTTACTAGCCTTCAAACTGGAGTTTTGAAATGAAGAGTAAAAAAAGAATTCATAATGAAGTGGTTTGATGGTTATCAATCCAGGTGATAGGATAATCCCATATTGATCTTGATGATGGCTCTGCAATCAATGATGAGCTTCCTTCCATGATGTTCTCTTTGCACTTAGCACTGCATATTTACTTTTGTCATTACTTATATATATATTTTCATAGTTTTTGTTGTTTGGAGCAATGCCAATATTTCTTCTTCTATTGCATGTTTTTATATTTAGATTTGGAAATCTATAGCAGGGAATCAATGGTGATTCGAATACTTTATTTTGTTTGCAACTTATTAATTTTCGAATTCTTTGTTTAGCTATTTTATGAGCTGAATGATTCTATTCACTTTAAGTATTACAACTCTGAATTGGTCGATACTGGTCTTCACACTTTCCTTTCAGCTCCTTTGCATAAAAAATGGTAGATTTTCCCCATAGATAAATTTTTTTTCTCTCTTTCTTGAACACAAAAAGCTTGTAGTATATCTTATATTAAGCCAGTTCATGCTTATCCTTTTTACTTTATTGTTGACATCATCTTTGCTATATATTAACACAAACAACTTGTTAAAAAAAGAAACATTTGATTTTTCTCTACTTTAATATATATATATATATATATATATATATATATATATATATATGAAAGCAATCAAGATATATATATATATATATATATATATATATATATATATATATCTTGATTGCTTTCACTCATCTGATCTATTGTATGTTGTTCTTTTGTGTTGATAAATCATAATACATTTAATATTAATTGTTTCAATGGTTAGTTGTTATATATATTTGACTGACTTGGTTTAAATGTTGGTTTTATGTACATTTAGATTGGGCTTTAAGACCTAGGTTGTGATTATTTATTTGTCATTTTGTGTCCTCTAACATTACCTAATATTATTCATTAATGAGTAATACCAATATAATAGGGATTGAATTAGGGTTGGGTAATCGTAGTAGTGCTGGCAATGGTAGTAGTGGTAGAGAGAGTCTTTGTCAACTAACACTTTGAAAGGCTAACCTTTTCACAGTTTTGTGATGTTAGCATTTGCTGCCTGTTTGTTAATTAAGTCTTGTTCGTATTTGTATATTAGCATAGCTTCTTTATTTTTCTTTTATTGTTTGTTTGTTTTTTCATAAAAATATTGCAAATTGAAAAAAATAGCAACAAAAGGAAAATAAAGGAAGTGATGCTATTATACAAATACAAACAAGACTTAATTAACAGACAGGCAGCAAACGTTAAAATCATGGAACTGTGGGAAGGTTAGCCTTTCAAAGTGTTAGTTGACAAAGACGATGAATATAGTTGAAAGCCCTTCTAAGTGGCTAAAATTTTTTTAAAAGTTATTACTTTACATATTTATAATTATTGTATTTAATACATTGTCCAGGCTTAAACCTGCATTTATATATGTAATATATGCAGGATTCGAACTCAGACTTTCACACAACCCACTATTCTCAGTGCCATCTCATATTGCTGACCCACATGATCACACACATGTATATATATATATATATAAACTACTTTAACTCAATTTATGCTATCAAATTATTATCCTAAAATTTAAGCAAGTTGCTTTGGTTTCAACATTTATGTTTTCAAAAATTCAGATGATTAAATTAATGGTAAAATAGAGAAGTGTTTACGAATATAATTTCTCACTGATGAAAATCATTAATTAGAAACTAGTATGTGGATGTGGATTATAATATTATCATTTATTGTCCATTGATTATCAAGTTACAGTATCTACACCTGGAATAGAATAATTGAATAAAAGCATTTATTATTTCTAATTAATATTTAATAAAATTATACTTTTCTTAATAAATTTAGATTTTTAAAATGTGTTTGGCCTTTATTGATCAGGTGATTTGAATATCGTATTTGGTCATCCAGAAGCTGACTTAAACAATTTTATGTCATCAAGATTATAAGGCTGAACATCAAGCAGTTGATTTGGGTTAAAATCACATTGTGTTATTAAATTGCGGTTTAAAATTATCTTGGAAGTATAAAGAAATTAAAGGTGGATCCTAGATGTATAAATGAAAGTAATCCCAAACATTTCATTGTCTAGGGCCATAAGTCAGAATTTAGCCTTGAATATAGATATCATAGTGCTACTATCTAAAAGTCAATTATTACTTAAGTTCATAATAAATAATTATGGAATTAGAAAATAGAATAAATTATTACTTCTAAAAGCATTTATTTTGGATAAAAGTCTTTAAAAGAATTATATTTTTCTAAAAAAAATTAGCCTTTTTATTTTTTATATTTGTAATATATATATATTACATAAATTATATAAATGTTTCTTACTTGAACTATTATAACATATAAATTGCAAAACACTTAGTTTTGTAAAAAGTTGGATTTTATAAAAAATATATATAAATTTGTATTTGGAAAAGAATTTCAAACTGGAATCAGACTTTATGACTACTATTTTTAATAAAAATGTCACTTTTTTTCTAAAACAATACTTAAAAAAAAAATTGACACCTAATAAAGAATTTGTAGAAGTCAATAAAAGTGCTTCAATTTATTTAAGTGTAAATGATTTTCGGGAAAAAATTATCTGTCAAAAATAAAATCTACCACTTTTGATACATACTTGTTTATAATAAATTTTACTTATAATGGATAATAGTCGTTAGTAAATATATACAAAAGTATTCTTAGTGCACTTTCTTGGCAAGAGTATGTTTCAAGTTAAAATAATTTCATAAAAATAGTTTTTTAAAAAATAAAATATTTGACAGCAAATAAAAATAATTTTAACATTATTAAAGCATTTAGTAAATTGGTAGCAATAAACAAACAATATATATATATATATATATATATATATATATATATATATATATATATATATATATTGCAACAGAATAAATGTTGGCCATGTTGTATCCTGACTCACAGCCTAATTATTGCTCACCATTTGTAACAGAATAAAAATAATGAACCAAGGAATAACAATCCTCATTTAATAATGCACATGGATTTTAGCTTCATTTGTAACAGAATAAAAGTAATAAACTAAACTAAAACGAATATCAATCAATGAATAACAATCTAACACTTAAGTTAATAAAACAATGATAATAATCTTTATTATAACCTCGTAAATTCTAATAGCATTGAGAAAGGATAGAAAACAAATAAAACATTCACTCAAACTATCCTAAAATATAAGCATTATAACAATATATGCGTATAATATAGATCCCTTAGAATAGAATTAAATAATGACAAAGAATTACACAGATAAACTTTAATATTCCTTATGCATCAACACACTGTTTATAATAATATAAATTTGTACCAAAAGTCAAACATTATTTCTATTTCTATTTAAACAAAATGATTCATAGATTGATGAATATATTCTATAAGTTTACAACGGCAATGATATCTAGCAAAATACACAACTCAATAATTGATTTCTAATTACAACTAAATAAAATAAAAATATTGCTAACTCACCTTTGCTATTTCTCTAATATCAATATACTCTTATTAACTAAGTCAATTATAATAAAATTAAATACTTAATAATAATACAAAATCAATTAGCTCAATATATCTTTTCAATTTTACCAACTTAATATATTACAAAATAAAATCATCTTATTAAACAACCTTAACATTCACAATATCCAATTATAACAATATATAAAATAAACAATAAATTCCTATTTGATGCTTATTCCAACAATTGACAAATCACATCTAAATACTCCTCAGTTTATTAAAGTTAAGTTATTAAAACTTTAAACTATAACTGTGAAAACATATGAAAAATTGTTAGATTTATTATAGTCAAATATTAATATTAAAATTCAATATTTAAATAAAATTTACATTCACACTAATAAAATTTAAATATAATTAAAGCAAATCATTCTAATTTTTAACAAAATAAAATATATCACTATTACCAGTTTTATAACTGAATAAGACTACAATCTTTATGGTTGTATACTAACTTAATAAAATATTTATTTTAGTCAATATTGACTTAAAATAAATACACGAACATTTTAATGCAACAACCTTTACTCATTTTCAATAATTATCATTTTTGCACCTTTATCAATTATCAAATCAAATCATATATATTTTCTATTTTAGTATATCTATTTCTTATTACTAACAAAATAATTACAGTAAGCTTCCAATTACTTATTAAATATTAGAGAATGTCATACCAGTTAATTTATTATTGTATCAAATATATGTCTGGTCAGATAATAAACATTAAATCCAATACAACAAAAATGATATGTAATTACATTTTTTTGCCCATCCTGTATTTTTGACTTCTGAATTATTTTTATCACTGCTTAAATTAAATTTGTTGGTATAATTAATTAGTGGATGTCATTTCATCCAAATACAATTAAGCAATACATTCGCATTGTAAAATTGAATGACAATGGAAAAAACTTTTTGCACATATTTTTCAAATATAATATTATAAAAATAAAACAACAGATATACTAGAGATATTAAACATTTAGGTGTATTATTTGTAATGCAGTAAAGAAAATATATAATAAAGAAAGAATAACTTTATCCAAACTATAAGCTTTATTATTCACATATCCATTTTAAAATGAATAAAGTCAATTCTCAATTTTATATGATACAATTAATAATAAATGTTTTTATATTACTATTATTGTTGTCATAGCAACACAGTTCAATGCTTCATAAATTAAGATATCCACTATCAAAATCACATAAGAAAGAAAACAAAATAATGATTAAATTTTGTCACATAATGAAACTCATTATATATATATATATATTGTAGTGATGAGCTACAACCTGCCACACCATCGTTATTTAAGACACTCTACCAATTGGAGCCATGTAACATATTTGCTTAACCAATAAATTCCCAAGCAAATATGTCATATTAACATTTTTTTTTCTTTCCAACATATACATGGGTAGAAATATCTTTTTATTTCTAAAGAAGTAATAAAAGCCATTAAATTACTAGGGAGAAACAGATAGGTATATTAACAATGGAATAAAATGTATTATATGTTAATAATTGGGGATGACTATAAAAAAAAAAAAAACTTACACATAAACTTAAAAAAAATAAAAATAAAAACAATGACTGAATTAAAATCTAAACACATAGCAACCATTTGTGGAGATGAAATTTGTGGAAATGAAATTTAAAATATTTATAAATTATTATTTTTATTTATAATCCCATTTATTTATATTATGTCAGTTAAACAATAGGAAATGTCAAGGTTAAAATGTTTAAAAAAACTTCACGTGACCTACCATGCAGTATTAATTGTTATAATTGTCTTCTGCTTTCGAAGATAGAACATTATTATTTTTTTCTGCTTAAAAAAATAAATTCGAATACAAAATGGATGTGAATGATCAAATTTAAATATATAAATATTTTTTTAAAATATTAATCAAAATGACCAAAAGCTGAAATTTAAAAGCAATCGTTTGAAGGTAAAGAAATAATTTGAAAGTAAGAAGATTTAAATTATTTGCTAATTAGACAAATTTTAGCTAAATTTGTGCATTGCAGTAATATTCAATAATTAATTGTTTTGATAAATAATAATATCGTCATTGAAATCTTGAGCAGCAAATGAATCAATAAATATATATTATTTTTATATCATGATTGCTTGCTGAAAAGTTTGTACCATGGGGTAATAATATGTCATCAATAAAGCCATGAAAGTTTAAAGATTTTACCTGCCCATTTAGAAGAAATTTGAAAACCATCTTTGCTTTAAATAAAATGCCTAAACAAATCCAAGACAGGATAATTGGACAACATTATTATTTTTTGACTCAGACAAGAAACTTCTATTCTTTGTGGGAGCAAAACTTCATCTCCATTCCTAGGAATTTATTTAGCAAATGAACAATTTCCAGCAGACTTATCGAACTTTAATTAACATAATGGGATAAAAATTGTGATTTTTGTTTTATTATTTTGTCTATTGTAAACTTTATGTATTATTTTCATTTCTACAAATGGAAGCTAATGTGTATAATTTTGGAGAAACTCTGTATGAGAGTAATAAGGGGGGAACTATTAGATTTAAATATATATATTTTTATTATTATCTTTAATTGTATAAAGAATAAAAAAAAATTAATAGTTTCGACCTTCCCATTTGACTGACTTTTGACAACATATAGGAAATTAGGAGGTAAGACATTTTAATATTATCTTATAGTAAGCAAAACACATTGATAGATTTCTTTTTATTTCTTTATTATTAATTAAGCTTATTTATATATTGCATTTATAAATCAATGACTTATAAGCATTGATTTATCTAGACAACAAAGATTTTTTGTTATTGTTATATTTGTATACATATTTTAAATTAGCGAGCTAAAATCGAAATCACATATACATATTATAATTTTACATATTCATTGTTGTAAATAATTAGTCAAGTACATGAACTTCTACCATTGGGTTTAGGTTAAGGGTTTTATTTTTATTAATATCATTATAGATATCGATGTGGTAGAGATTCATCCTTGACAAAATCAATTACATGTATCAGATTTAATTGTTATTCATATTTTATATTTTTGTTAGTCAATAAATGTTTATATAATTCGTTATTTTAATCTGGTCTCTAACTCATCATTATTTCAATATCCACCATCAGCTTTATATTTCTTCATTATTCACATACCCATTATAAACAATATTATCTTATTTAGTTTTACACCTATTAATATTATTACTATGATAGAGGAAATACATATACATATTTAAGTCATTTATTATAACTTTTAATACACATATACTTATATGCACATACATATTTTTTATATATCTTATGCTTAATTGATTTTTGGTAATTAATTATCACCTATATAGAGGTGCAATAACTACTATTAGTGTGATCTCCTTCCCTGATAAGAGAGCTCAGGCAATTACTCCCTGAGTTTGAATACTGTGGTATAACGTGGCTAGAAAGGGGTGAGAATTGGATTAACTGGCCCAAATTGTATCTAAGTTAATAAAAATAGGTAGAGCTAGTCTATTGGAAGTAGGTACAATCATAGGTTATGTATTTCATCGCATAATCACTTGCATCCTATCTGAAGACCCAAAGTCCGACCATAGTAAGATGCACCCCCCTATCTCTTATGGAATCCACCAGGCCGTTACAATATATATATATCACACCTACTATTCTCAGTCAAATATCATTATATATTAAAATTGCATAATATATAGATAGAAAATGGAAAAACTTTCCAACTATGTATAAGTTATTATGTAAATTTCAAATAAACTGACTAAAGAGCTGCAATATATGTGGTATCTTTATATTTCAGGTTTGATTTATAGAGATTTTGTAAAATCCATCATTAACTTTGTTGTTTCTTCTTTTTTTTTTGGGAAATATGATGGGCATACATCTTCATAAATGCCTAATAATAATGATGATGGTATTATATAAACATGATATGGTATTATAATGCATATATAGACAAACATAAATATCAATAATAATGATCAATTACTTTTTTTAACTTACATAGAATGTCATTTGCTAATAGATTTTTTGAAGTTACTGCATCTGTTTAACAAAATGTCAATTTCTCATATATATAAAAATACAATAAACTTAAAATATTATTTTTACTAAATATTTTATAATTAATCTTATCCTTTCCCCAAACAAGATTTATCTGAACACAATATTAATGGTTAAATGTTTAAAATCTTTAGATACATTTTAAAGTGTTGATTATACATTCCAACTTACATCTTATATTGATATCTATGTAATTTTCATTTTATTTCCACTAATATTCATTCATAAAAAGTTTCTTTTTCATTTTATTATATATATATATTCAATACATAAACTGATACATTTAATACATTTCTAAAACTGTATAGATACAGATATATATATAAAGCAAATGATCCCAAGATGTTTCTTTATTAGAATTTGCCTTCATCAGTTGGCCTAGATTATTGCCCAAATGCCTTCATTATCATAGTTTTGTTTTATACAGGATGTATTACTATCAGAATCAAATGTCATAAACCTTGCCTATATGTCATTATCATAGTTTGGTATATATATATATATATATATATATATATATATATATATAATACTTATACAGAGTTTAAATATAAAACTTTAATAATATAATTATACCAACTATACTTTCAACATTTTCATGTCATATTCATAGTCAGTCTGCTGAGAACATTATTTTTAGCTGATTTGAATATTAATACTTTTTTGGTTCATTACATATTAATTTTTTGTAATGAAACACACCTTTTTTATTTTGAATTTACAATCATTTCTCTCTTCAGAGACAACTCTAACAGCATTCTGATCACAGCTATGACTGTGTTCTCTCTCAAAATTGATAAAGACAGATGAATTAGATGTTTCAGTCTTAATCTTAGATTTCTTATACATTAATGAATTTTGAATCATTCTGTTTCTAAGATTTACCCTAGTTTCCCCATAAAATATATAAGAACATTTTTTTTTGCTGCAGCTTACAGCATAGACCACATTGGGCTGATCCAATGTTTAAATTTTGTTCTTTGTATTGTTAATGAGCTTGTTTAAATTTATGAGAGTTCTGAATCTAATGTTAAATTTGTCTAAGCATATTTGGGTTATTTTATTAGCTGTAATTAAATAATATTTTTATTTCCAGAATACCATTTTATAATTATTTCATCACAAAACACAATATGATGTAGTGATAATACAACTACTTGGCATATATCTGATCTAAGTTTAAAAACTGTCTGAGTAAGCTTGAAATTTTTAAAAAGTTTTATTCAGGTTATCTTGATTTAAACAACTGTATTAATCAACCAATGTTGATTGATTAGTGAATAATGAGTTTTTCTTAGCTAGAAAATAAAATAAAGATGAAAACGATTCTAAAGAGAAAACCTATTTCCTTGTCATTTCTCTCTATAGATTAATTACAGAGATATTTGCCCTGCAATGGGTATGCAAAGATTGCTTGCTCTTTTATTCTGTATAGATACACATATACATTAATGTATAAATGTTTTGTGTTATATATTGTAACTATAATAGTCATTGAAAGATCCATTGTAACATAAATAAAGGTATATCAAAAGAATTAAGATACCTGAGTAGTCTACAATATATAAGATCATAATATTATAACCTAATATACGAAAAATTGTAACTTAAATTAACTAGATCAAAAGGATTACCATTATAAATATTTTTACCTGAGTCAAAGGGCATGGAGCTGAATAATATATGATTGTAACATAAACTGATCAAAGGATCCAAATATATTATAACTTAATAAACATATGAAATTGTAACTTAAATTTTATATCAAAGAGAAAAGAATTGTAATATGCAACTTGCTGAGTATAAGCTATTATAGTCATAAAAATTTAATGCTTTCAATACTCAAGTAAATATTAATTATCAATAAAATTTCAGTGGCTTAAATTCATCAATTTCTACTTAAGATTGCCAAAGATATCATAATATCAATAATTAGAAACAATAATGCTTGGAGACTGGTCATTTAAGGTGTCTGTCCTATTTCAAACCCTAGTTAGGCAGGCCTTGTATCATCAATAAACAAGTAGAAAATATAAGAAAATTATTAAGAACAAACTATTATAACTCAGGAAATAACATCAAGTGGGTGAGTACACTGGTAACTCAATAAAATATCTTCTCAGGTATACAGACAATAGATTTTATTCACTTTCATCTCTTGGTTTGATGTCAAGTGCATATTTAAGTAAATAACAAGTGAATATGGTCTATCAGGGTGCCACTAGATTATCTAAACCTAGACACAGTTTCACATGTACCGGGTTTGAATCCCTTTTTGGTACTTTATTTCTAACAAAAATAGAGGATTTTGCTTTTAGATCCATATCACCATATGCACTAATATTTAGGTAAACATAAAACATCCTTAAACTAAAGTGGAGTATATAAAATTCATTAGACAGAAATCATTTCCTAGATCTTAACATAATAAATGCGTTTCAATATCTTTATAAGTTTTACTAGCTCAGATTATACTATTAATTTAGGATGGCAATTCACTCATCCTTGCATGATATAGATGGTGGAATGGTGGTTATTATAATCATTCACAAATGTCAACTAAATACCATGAAATCACTTATTTATCTATGGTCTTTAAACATTTATCTAGTTCATTAATTCAAATGTGATGATGATGATGATGATAATGATAATGATAATGACAACAATAATAGTTCCATCCACAGCTTTAGGATGAAGCCTAATCATAAAACTTACTTTTTAAAGAAATTCATAACTCTTGCTTAATCTTAGTATATCTAATTAAATCTTAAATAATTAATATTAACCATTGATGATGAATGATCACACTTACTAAAGAATACTCTCAATGAAATATATACACCTCATTTAATAAAACAATTTAACATTTATTAATTTATTATGAACATATACAAACAATCCAAATATAAAACTAAGAATTTATATGAATAATAATGATTATAACAATAATTGATTATTTGGCAATCATAATATTAATTTTGAGTTCTTCCCCCTTTCCCATCAAAGATATATAATATATATTAAATCGGATACTAAGTTCACTGAAGTTTTCAATTCACAAGAAAATATTTCATAAAAAAAATATTCACTCTTTTTTCTTTTTTGCACACATACTTTTATAATCTAACATGTAAAGTAGAATGGTTAAAAAATGTTAGTAGAATCAAAAAAAGATTTCAAGAAACAAGTTTTTAAATGGTTCCCCCCCCTTTCCCACTGAGCTTGGAGATCGCTATTCTTTAAATCAAAACAAAAATCACCTAATATTTTTAACGCTATATATGTCTATTATTCTTCCATCCACATGCAATTATATCCATGTAACAATTTAATATATTACTGTGTAGGTGTATTTATCCCATAATAACCAAAATATTATTGAAAAACAAAATAATAATACAAAAAATATCTTTTACATTTTAACCAACATTTCATAATTTTAGATTAGTATACAATAATAGTTTTAATATACATAAAATTTTTACTCAAGGTTATAACTATTCTTATTAAAGAAAACTATGGTTTTAATCAATTTTGGATTTTCGTTTCTAAAATTTTAGAATAGTCTTTGATATAATAAAAAGAAAATATATAGTAAAAGTTCATATTACCAGTCCCAAGGGTTCAAACTTAGCTTGTTTAATGTTCATACTTTTGCAGCAATCAATTTCTGCAGTTTTTGCTGAATGATTTCCTTTTCTTGAGGCTTGTAATTATTTAATGATGATGGTGATATTATTTGCCACTGGAACTCTTCCTCCCTTCCTTGTTAAGCATAATTCTTCCATTAGAGTATATCAGTTGTTCTCTCATTCACAAATGTTTCCTTACTGGGTTTAAATTCAGTCACTGGAATAATTGTACTAGATAATTTAATTTGTACTAGATGATTTAATTTGTACTAGATGATTTAATATTTATCAGTTGATTAATCATTTTCCTTCAGCTTTCAAATGCAGGTGAATGTTTCTTTTGCTCAAGATATCGAATTTTTCTTTTTAATCAGTCATCAGTTGTATAATATTTTAATTTCAGATAAGACTTTTTTTTCTATATGATATGCTAGCTGATGATGAATTAGGAAATTTTCCCAGATGAGAAAATATATATTTTTTTCAACCTGCTGTGCTGTTTTTAATCTTCACAAAAAAACTTTACATTAAAATGATTTTTAAAATTGATATCTGACCAAATTAAAAATGCTTGTCCTCCTTTGTTTCAATATTTTTAAAATCTTTTTTGATTTTTCCCAGACACCTTTTTATATTTTATTTTTTTAGTTAGAGTGATAGTAACAAACAATATAAGAAACTTGCACTTACATGATTTTTGGAAAGCTTAATTTGTTTTTCAAGTAAAATTATCTTAAACATTTTCTTTCTCACCTCACTGACAAATTTCACACCACTATAATATTCCATCTTTCCTTTGATCTATTTGAGGTGAAGATTTTAAGCTGTCAGAGTTTATATCAAAACAAAAGATATTTACAACCAAAACCTCTGAGTAAGAAAAAAAAAGTCTAACAAAATTTCTTTTTTCTTTTTCTTTTTTAACATTTTTAATATGTGCAAATATAGATTTATGTATGTAATGTACACACCCACTTATTCAAGTCATTTATAAATCTGGCCCATTAAAACAATCTGAATGTTTTTTAGAAATTATAATTTTAATATCTAAAATTAAATCCTTAACTTTCAAACTACAACTTTTAAACCCCAAACTATAATCATAGAAAAACAAAAATAGAAATAGAATAAAATATTAGAATTTAGCAAATGTAGGTTAGCTTTGAAGAGAGTTTAATATTTGAAATATACAATGATAATTAAACAGCTTACACACACATTGCCCATATATGTGTTATTACCTTATTTTTTTTAACAAAATATTAAATATTGAATAACTAACCATGTATACTACTCTTTTTGAGTTTTTTTATCAACACACAAACAAATAAAGAATATAACTGTTGCCCCATTCTCTTTCTGTCTTAAGTTTTTATAGAACTTGACCCTGTAGGGTTTAAACTTGAGTGCCCTACAGCTTCCTTTCCTATATAAAATTATGATGATGATTTTTATTCACTTTCTTTCATGCACATTACTACAAATTTAGCTAATGACTAAATTGTAATGGCACAACATATATTAATATATAAAAAACTAACCAAAGGAAATACATATAAAAACAAAAAAGACTTATAAATCCAAGAAATAATATTATATTTCAACCAGAGGACTGGTTTTCATCAGAAAGAAAAAAATACGCAGTAAAATGGCGATATTGAAAAATTACAGAATCTGTAGTTTTTCAATATCACCATTTTACTGTGTATTTTTTCTTTCCGATGAAAACCAGTCCTCTAGTTAAAATATATTATTTCTTGGATTTATAAGTCTTTTTTAATTTATATATATATATATATATATATATATATATATATATATATATATATGATCAATAGATGGCGTTTTACCAAAAAAACACCTACCAAGCATTTGTTTACATAAATGATCAAAGAGTCAGAATTAACTATCTCTTTCATTTTTGCCCACCATCAGATCAGCTGATTTCAAGCTATTTGCTATCATCAGTGAAGAACAGAGCCAAGAAACTAGATCTAAACACTGACTCCAAGTATTTATGCACAAAGTTTCTATCAGCTTGCAAGCATGAAATTTTTCAGACCAATAAAGTCTTCAAACTCAGCCAAATAAGCTAGATAGCTATATGAGTCTGATCTCAGTTCAGTTTCTCCACATAGTCAAAGCCTCTGCAATTTATATCATTGCAGAAACCTTTAAAGGTACAGTTATGAAAATCAAAAAACAAGTTTTAATCACGTTAAACTTGCTGTTGTTTGTATTTATGATCAATAGATGGCATTTTACCAAAAAACACCAACCAAGTGTTTGTTTACATAAATGATGACAGAGTCAGAATTAACTATCTCTTTCATTTTTGCCCACCCTCAGATCAGCTGATTTCAAGCTATTTGCTATCATCAGTGAAGGACAGAGCCAAGAAACTAGATCTAAACACTGACTCCAAGTGTTTATGCACAAAGTTTCTATCAGATTGCAAGCATAAAATTTTTCAGACCGATAAAGTCTTCAAACTCAGCCAAATAAGCTAGCTAGCTATATGAGTCTGATCTCAGTTCAGTTTCTCCACATAGTCAAAGCCTCTGCAATCTATATCATTGCAGAAACAACTTGTTTTTTGTTTTTCATAAATGTACCTTTAAAGATTTCTGCAATGATATAGATTGCAGAGGCTTTGACTATGTGGAGAAACTGAACTGAGATCAGACTCATATAGCTATCTAGCTTATTTGGCTGAGTTTGAAGACTTTATCAGTCTGAAAAATTTCAAGCTTGCAAGCTGATAGAAACTTTGTGCATAAATACTTGGAGTCAGTGTTTAGGTATAGTTTCTTGGCTCTGTCCTTCACTGATGATAGCAAATAGCTTGAAATCAGATGATCTGAGGGTGGGCAAAAATGAAAGAGATAGTTAATTCTGACTCTGTCATCATTTATGTAAACAAACGCTTGGTTGGTATTTTTTGGTAAAAGGCCATCTATTGATCATAAATACAAGCGACAGCAAGTTTAACGTGATTAAAACTTGTTTTTTGTTTTTCATATATATATATGAGTGTGTTTGTGATTTGATTAAAATAGATCTTATAAAATATCATATATACCATAAAAGAACATTTACAGTCCAATGTATAATATAAAATAGAATTTCATTTTTTCTTGCCTAGTTTCAACTACCCAGAAGTTATCATCAGAGTTCTTTTAAACTCTGATGATGATTCTACTAGGTAGTTAAAATGGTAAAAAATAAAAAAATAAATTCTATTTTATATAATACATTGCATTGTAAAGTATTCATTTAAAGTGTGTATATAATACATTGCATTGTAAAGTATTCATTTAAAGTGTATATATATATATATATATAAAACTACCCCAAATCCAAAATTAAACCAGACCAGCATAAAAATAATATTAAAACACAGCCTAAGGTTTCACTGCTACAAGCAGACTTCTCAAGTGTAAAGAACTACAAAAACTACACAATATATATAATATTAAAAACTACCCATAAATCCATTCACTTCCCATCCACTCTTAATATTAAAAGAATTCTTAAATAAGTTAATTGCTTCAGAATAATAAATTTTCAATAATACAGACTCTTTAATTCTTCTTTTGATTTCATTTCTCTCAAAGAAGACAACCTTAGCTTCATCAAAATCAATAGTGTGGCCTGTATCTTTTTCATGGACATACAAAGCAGAACTAAGATATCTATTTTTAACTCTACTTTTATGAACCTTTATTCTTTCATTTAAACTCAAACTACTCTGACCTATGTAAACCTTCTTACAAAATAAACAAGGGATAAAATATACTACACCAAGAATAGTCTTTCTATCAAAAATTTCCTTTGTATTATTTAATAAATTATTCAATGTAACACCCCTTTTCCAAGCAATTTTCTTATTTCCAAACAATTTACTATTTCTACATACAATTTTATAAGAAGACAATTTAAATGGCAAAGAAATAAAATCATATTTTTCTGTAACTTTTACATCCTTACAAATATTACTATTAAATAAAATACTTTTAACAAATTTATCCGAGTAATCAATCCTCAAGTAAATTTTATAAAATTGATACTTCTGAAACAAAGCTACTCCACTAGAATCATTTAATTTATTATTCCTATGACAATAATTCCTTAAAGCAGCTACTTTATAAGATACAGACTGATAGCTATCAGGTTTAATTATAGATCTTAATTCTTTACTTTTAACAAAATGACTGCACAGTAAACAATTAGTCTCTATATTTCTAATCACCAAAAGATCTAAAAATTTTAACTTACCAAAATCTAACCCCCCTCCTTCTAACACAAATTTTATAGAAGGATCAAAACAATTAAACTCATTTACAAATTCCTTCAATTTATCATTCTCAGCTACAAATAAACAATCATCAACATATCTGACAAATAATTTTACATATAAACAATTCTTTTTAATAATAATTTTCTCTTCCATAAAACTAATATAAACTGAACATACTAAAGGAGAAATAATATAACCTATTATCCATCCTTCCTTAATCTTATAAAAATTACCTTTATAAGTAAAATACATAGAATCTTCCAATAACAAAAGCAAATCTTTAATTACCTTAATTTTATTTTTTGATAAATAACTTTTCTTAATTAATACAGACAAAAGAACATCAATACTGCTTAACCTATTAACAGACTGATACATATTTTCAATATCTAAACTACCAAATGCCCAATTACTTTCCATTTTAAAATTATTAATCTTGTCAAAAGCCTCAAAAAAAAAAAAGAAACTGTGTACTGACCAAAATCAACAAATTGTTTTAAAAAATTATTGTAGAGGGTATTTCTAGATTCTTGAATAATTTTTTAAAACAATTTGTTGATTTTGGTCAGTACTCAGTTTCTTCTTCTTTTGAGGCTTTTGATAAGATCAATAATTTTAAAATGGAAAGTAATTGGATATTTGGAAGTTTAGATATTGAAAATATGTGTCTGTTAATAGGTTAAGCAGTATTGATGTTCTTTTGTCTGTATTGATTAAGAAAAGTTCTTTATCAAAAAATAAAATTAAGGTAATTAAAGATTTGCTTTTGTTATTGGAAGATTCTATGTATTTTACTTATAAAGGTAATTTTTATAAGATTAAGGAAGGGTGGATAATAGGTTATATTATTTCTCCTTTAGTATGTTCAGTTTATATTAGTTTTATGGAAGAGGAAATTATTATTAAAAAGAATTGTTTATATGTAAATTATTTGTCAGATATGTTGATGATTGTTTATTTGTAGTTGAGAATGATAAATTGAAGGAATTTGTAAATGAGTTTAATTGTTTTGATCCTTCTATAAAATTTGTGTTAGAAGGAGAGGGATTAGATTTTGGTAAGTTAAAATTTTTAATCTTTTGGTGATTAGAAATGTAGAAACTAATTGTTTATTGTGCAGTCATTTAGTTAAAAGTAAAGAATTAAGATCTATAATTAAACCTGATAGCTATCAGTCTGTATCTCATAAAGTAGCTGCTTTAAGGAATTATTGTCATAGGAATATTAAATTAAATAATTCTAGTGGGGTAGCTTTGTTTCAGAAATATCAATTTTATAAAGATTACTTGAGTGTTGGATACTCTGATAAATTTGTTAAAAGTATTTTATTTAATAGTAATATTTGTAAGGATGTAAGGGTTAAAGAAAAATATGACTTTATTTCTTTGCCATTTAAATTGTCTTCTTTTAAAATTGTGTGTAGAAATAGTAAATTGTTTGGAAATAAGAAAATTGCTTGGAAAAGGGATGTTACATTGAATAATTTATTAAATAATACAAAGGAAATTTTTGATAGAAAGACTATTCCTGGTGTAGTATATTTTATTCCTTGTTTATTTTGTAAGAAGGTTTACATAGGTCAGAGTAGTTTGAGTTTAAATGAAAGAATAAAGGTTCATAAAAGTAGAGTTAAAATAGATATCTTAGTTCTGCTTTGTATGTCCATGAAAAAGATACAGGCCACACTATTGATTTTGATGAAGCTAAGGTTGTCTTCTTTGAGAGAAATGAAATCAAAAGAAGAATTAAAGAGTCTTTATTATTGAAAATTTATTATTCTGAAGCAATTAACTTATTTAAGAATTCTTTTAATATTAAGGGTGGATGGGAAGTGAATGGATTTATGGGTAGTTTTTAATATTATATATATTGTGTAGTTTTTGTAGTTCTTTACACTTGAGAAGTCTGCTTGTAGCAGTGAAACCTTAGGTTGTGTTTTAATATTATTTTTATGCTGGTCTGGTTTAATTTTGGATTTGGGGTAGTTTTGATTTTATATTAACTAGTTTAGCTTTATGCTTGTAATGTTTATATCTACCTACCTACCTACCTACCTACCTACCTACCTACCTACCTACCTACCTACCTACCTACCTACCTACCTACCTACCTACCTACCTACCTACCTACCTACCTATCTATCTATCTATCTATCTATCTATCTGTCTGTCTGTCTGTCTGTCTGTCTGTCTGTCTGTCTGTCTGTCTGTCTGTCTGTCTGTCTGTCTGTCTGTCTATCTGTCTATCTATCTATCTATCTATCTATCTATCTATCTATCTATCTATCTATCTATCTATCTATCTATCTATCTATCTATCTATCTATCTATCTATCTATCTATCTATCTATCTATCTATCTATCTATCTATCTATCTATCTATCTATCTATCTATCTATCTATCTATCTATCTATCTATCTATCTATCTATCTATCTATCTATCTATCTATCTATCTATCTATCTATCTATCTATCTATCTATCTATCTATCTATCTATCTATCTATCTATCTATCTATCTATCTATCTATCTATCTATCTATCTATCTATCTATCTATCTATCTATCTATCTATCTATCTATCTATCTATCTATCTATCTATCTATCTATCTATCTATCTATCTATCTATCTATCTATCTATCTATCTATCTATCTATCTATCTATCTATCTATCTATCTATCTATCTATCTATCTATCTATCTATCTATCTATCTATCTATCTATCTATCTATCTATCTATCTATCTATCTATCTATCTATCTATCTATCTATCTATCTATCTATCTATCTATCTATCTATCTATCTATCTATCTATCTATCTATCTATCTATCTATCTATCTATCTATCTATCTATCTATCTATCTATCTATCAATGCACAATAGGATAAAAGTTGAAGATAATTATAATATTTCTAAAATAAATCTTGAGGGTCATTTGTATTTTTCAGATTATTTTAGTTATATGATTAGAATATATATAAGAAAATTAAAATTATATATATACATTTATTATAATTCAGTAAAAATATAACTATCTGATGCTTCAGCAAAATAATATTTATCTTCAAGTGGGTAAAGATGTTTCTATGTTGTCGCTGCGAGGATATAGAAAGTTATTACAAAAAATGTAGTTAAGACATAGAACAGTGAAGTTACAGACTATAATACAATAAGTTAAAGACTGAACATTTTGATCAAGCAAAACAAAAATAAATAAAGAATGAAGGATCAAACTTGAGATGGTAACGAATCAGTTTGCAGAATTTTAATTTTTGGTATTTTTAGTAGTTTAAGTATAGGGACTTTTTTATATTGATGCTGGTTTATTTCATTATGTTTTTTAATACAATTTGGTTTCTTTAAAATCTGAATGGTATCATTAAATACTTTTTGATGATGATTATTATATGTGGATAAGAATTTGGTTTGAAAAAGTCTATGCTATGTCAATTTGGAACAATAATGAACTCATATGTATGCTTATCTTTTCTAATACTAATGCAATGTTTACTCATTTCTATATATAGTAAGTAGTACTCAACAGAGAATGTTATAAATTTTTTGAATCTAAGAAATATTACATATTTAGGTTTGATCAAAATATTATTAATTTTTTGTTCAATGAAAAATGTTCTATTATTGCAGCAGTTCAACACACATCCAATTTATCTGCAGTTTTTTTAATATAAACAATATGAATACCTACTATAATATATTTCCAAACCACTGTCTTATAATTATACATTTTAATATTTTATAAGGTTGTTCATGAAAGCATCTATAAATTATACACATCTTCCACTTTATATATATAAAATTGTTTTTACTAAGGTATAATTAAAAATAGCACTTTTTCTCTTTGTGAGATTGTTTATGGTTGCTAGCAAAAGCAATGTACTTTTAACAAAGTTTTAAAATAAACTGACCAAGATATTGGGTTATAGTTAATAGAGAAGAGAAATTACTTGTAATTTTTTAAAAGTGTTATTCAAATAGCCATTTTAAAATACACAAAATTATTTTTTAAAGTATTCAAAAATGAAAATCTAAATATTATTAAATCATGTAATCTTCATAAATATTCTAAAATTATTGTTCATTGTATAAAAAGCATTATGAGATAATAGTCGTGACGTAGTGACTGTTATGTCGTCATCATGGTTGAATACTAAGAGCATTTACTTATCATTCAGTATTGATGAATAAGAGAGTTTATAAAAGTGTTTTTAACAAGGAGAAATATATCAAAATAATCTGGATTAACTAGATTAATGTTGATGTTTTAATTAAATACATTTTGATTGTAGTAAGATACAAACTTTAACATCTGGATAATAATCTCCCGAAATACCATTATTTTATCCTATTGTAGAAATATTAAAGGTATAATTATAGAGCTGGTTATATACCATCTGTTTGACAATCACATCAGACTCAATTTAAATGCATATTAATATTTTGAAACATTCAAGAGTATCAATAGTTTTGAACCAATTTATATACACTTATATAAAAATAGTCGTTCAAATCATTTGAATTAACTTAATCAAGAAATTATTATTATGTGATAATATTAATTGATTATTTAGTTTGAGAATGACTAAGCCATTTATCAACAAGATTCAGTATCAGAAAATACACTATTAAGGTGGAATTTCTAAGTAATTTAAATCATTTTAAATACAATAAAAATCAAACAGAAATTTAAAGGAAAAAAAAACTCAAAGTGATCGTCTGATTCTAAAACTTTGGAGAGAGGAAATTATTGAATATAAAACTAATTATATATTAATTTTATTTTATCATTTACAATATTTTAATAATATCAAGATGAAAATTTTTACTTATTTAATTGGATTAGTTTTGATATTTGATAAATCAGGATTTTCTAATTTTATTTCATGGATTTCTAAATTAAATGATATCATATTTTAAAAATAGAAACTGTTTGTTGTTATGGAAATTATAACTCAGTTAATTTTAAATGAAAAATTTAAATTCAACAATATCTTTTTAATATGACTATTTTAATAGTATTTACAAATACTGGTGATAATTTAATTAATGCAATATAACAATTATGCATATATTTATGCCCACACAAAGAGAGAGATTAAATTATATCTATGTAAAAAGATATAACATTACACGATTTCATATGCTTATTCCTGTGCTTCCAAGAGCAAGTCTTTCCACCCTACAATAAAGCCATTTACTGTAATCTTGAATAAATAATGAATACCAGATAATATAAAAGTTTATTATTTCCATCCAAAAATTAGTTTCTGTATTTTAATTTTGATAGTAAACACTAGGATTTAAAGTTAAAAGTGCTTCACTCATGCTTTAAACGCCATCTTTTATTATTCTATACTTATTCAAGATAATAAATAACTTGACTTTTAATAAACAACCCTAAGATTTTGAATTGAGGCCAATACAGTTATATATATATATCTGAGTCCAGGAGAGACAATTAAAACCTTAGAATTTTTTTTTTTTTTAAATTTCAGGTTATTACATAAAATACTCCAAGGTAATGATGGTTGATAGATTCATAATAAAGGGAAAAGCCAGAGATCAAAACCAATTTAAGATTGGAGATAGTACAATACTATTTCATCTTATCTTCATTAATTATTTAAAATTTGTAATAACTGATTAGAATAGGGTGAAAACAATTGTTCTTGGAGACATATAAGTAAGTTAAATGGTATTTCTATAGGATTAATTATCCTGTGAAAAGGACTAAATATGAAGTGCTTATAATTGGCATGAAACTAAGATGTCTGAAATATATATAGAAACAGATCTGAATTCAGATAATACACACACCCATATACCAAACAAATATGCTAAATATTTTGATTTACTGTTTCAGATTTAGAATTAAAATTCTTTTTATCTAGCAATGAAAACAATCACTTTTTATTTAAGTCCCTATTATTATCTTGAGAAAAATACTGCAAAACAGTTTTTCATTTTGGCAGATAGAAATATGCACATCATGATTAAGATCAGAAATTCCTTTATAACAGGATTCATAATTGAAGCATAAATGTGAGGAGAAATGAGCAGTGAGAGGATATTAAGCAATAAGAATTCTTTTGTGAAGGTCCATATTATAAGGTTCACACATTTTTAATAATATCAAAGCAGAATGTAAATTTAAATCATTTCTTCTTTGTCAATATAATATAATGTATTTAAAACAAATGTGAGCTTATTTTCATTAATAGAAAAACAGATTAATAGTCTTTTCTTTAAAGTATTGAAAAAGAAACTGATCTTTAATACCTTTTCCCCCCTTAAATTTATACAACACAATTTTAAATTTTTGTAGTTCATTTTGTTTTTAATAGATAATTCATCATTATTATTCTTTTGATTAGGCATAAATATAATGATTTTCACACTTATGTCCAAATTAAATTATGAATGATTGTCTTTTGGAAATTATTATTTACAAATTATTTATCTTTAGATCAGAGAGCTTTATTAAAATGCAATAAGTAACTTCTTAGTAACTAGGATTAATATTAATAATACATTAAAACAATATTTTAAAATGTTAAGGCAACTGTTACTAGCCAAGAGTTGAAATTAAATAACATTTTATAATAAAGACAAAACAAAACACATGCTTCCCAATGTGTAATCAGTTTCTATTAGATTTTCCATTTAGGGACATTATAATCTTTTTTAAAAAATAATTTAATTTATGGCATTCTCCTCTGATTTTTTTGTCTGATAGATAGTTGAACAGATAGTTTAGAATAGTGTTGCCAGAATAACTTTTAATATTTCTATCCAGTCATTAAAAAAAATCAACTTAAAACTTTTTATTAAACTGATAAAAAAAATTAAAAGAATGTGAAGGTTATAGTGAAAACAATTATTTTATTTTCTAGTTTTTTTATAAATCTCTGTGCATGCTTGGTTTACAGCAATATTTATCACATGATATTGTTCAACAATACAATTAATATATGTAATTTTAACTTTCTAATTATCTAGGCCATTTATTTATATAGCTTTTTTAAGCATGTGATGTCTAAACTAACAAAAAATATAAAGAACTTTATTAATTTAATTATTAAATAAACCATTTATTTAATTCTAATAAAATTATTTACTTTTTTAAAAAATTAAACACTTTTATTAAAAAAATATACTCTTTATTTTATTTTAGTGTCCCTTTAAAATTATCTTTATTCACAAGTTTATTTTTTATAAGATATGACTTTTAACAATTCCTTTTAAACTTCCCAATCATTTACATTTATGCATCAACACCTGTATACTAAATACACATGTATACTAAATATAACCAATAATTTAAAACCAATGAAGCTAAATTAATTGCAAGCATTTGTTTTAAATTAAAACTTACTCTAACTAGTTATATTTAAGCTCAATGTCTTTAAATTTTATCTTTAAACAACTCTTATAATAACAAATATTTTATGAATTATTATTTTAAAGGTATAATACAAACAAATAATCATATTTTATGAATAATAATTTTATCTATTGCATATACTGACAACATAGTAGGATATAAACTAACTTTTATTTAGGTTTAACTTTTAGATTAAAATTTTTTTTATTGGTGAATGAATTAAAGTTGTAAACTTTTGATTGTCAATTGCAGAATCAGCAGTAAAAATATATTTGTCTTTTAATATTACATTTGTTTTAGTTTTGTTTATAAACAAACAAATTAATAATTTGTCAGATTACAGAAGTGAACAAAAGTTTTTTTTAACAATAAATTTCTATTTATAATTATAAAAATATTCTATAGTGGAGAACTTAAAAGAATGTTCTTAACCTATTAGAAAATGCTATATACATCATTGATTTCTTTTTCAATTTACATTCCTGTAGAGATAATTTTTTTTTTACTAAAATCTTAACTATTTTTATAAAATAATTATATTTTCAGCATATTTTATCAAAATAATTTTATGTAAAAAAATATAAAAAAAATACTCTAAAATTTGCATTGTCATTTTGAAAATCAAAACAAATAACTTAGACCTGTTAAATTCATTGATAAGCACTCCCTTTTGTTCAAAATGAGAAACAACCATTAAGCACCTGGGGAAGTCCACCTTCTTCTGTTGTTAAAACTTTAAATTCAAATATTATTGATTTTTTTACTTGTAAAATAATTCTAGAGAGGGCAGCATCTCATGGTACATTTTGAGCTTTAAGATGACTGTAAATTTGCCATGATAAAGCAAAAATTGATGGTTTTAGAGTGACTTGAAGCTATGAATAAAAATTTTCAAATGATGCACCTGTATGGTTAAACTAGTACCTTAGAACTTTTAAACAAATATTAAAGAATCTAATTAATATTTCTTAAAAAACTGATAGTTAAATGTGTTGGATAAATTATTTTAATCAATAAATTAAAACTTCTAGCTAAGTTTTTACAGTTTAACAACAATAAAGAAATTTATTTATTACAATCTAATTTTTTTTAAAAGCATTACAGCATATATTTAACCCACAGAGTCAAATATATATATATATATAACATTAAATGACCCCCACATGGTTAAAAAATCCAGTACACCACCCTCTGTGAATTAATATATAAATATATTAGAGTTCATATTTCAAAATAGCCAGATCAAAATGATACCACTTTGACATATCTGCTATATGATGTTATATATTGAAATACGAACAAACTCAAATAAAGAACTTGAAATTTTAGCAAGCAACGATCTTAAGTTTTTGCTACAAACAAACATGTTTTACTATTATTATACAAAGACAAACTAAACTTTAGTAATTTTAATCTTTAAACCACCTAACACAAATGGTTTAAAGATTAAAATTACTAAAGTTTAGTTTATCTTTATATACTAATAGTAAAATATGTTTGTTTGTGCAATAAGTTAAGATTATTGTTTGCTAAAATTTCAATTTCTTTATTTGAGTTTGTTCATACTTTAATATATAGCATCTTATAGCAGATAGTTCAAAGTGGTATCATTTAGAACTGGCTATTTTGAAATACGAACACTAATGTATTTATATATTAGTTCACAGAGGGCGGCACTGGATTTCTTAATAATGTGGAGTGATTTCATATTTAATATTTGTATATTTATTTCAGTATAGCGTTATAACTGGGATTATATATATATATCAATCTGAAGTATCTTTAGATAAATTGCATAATTATTTTACATATTTATTTTTTCTAATCTGTTTTAGATAGCTCTCTATATAAATGAGATAATAAGAAATGGACTATTCTTTTATCATAAACAATTATTGTCTTATATTGTAACTAAAGGGTATTTAAATTTCCCATTCTATCAGTTGTATTTTTTGAATTTTAGCTAAAAGATAGATTTTAAATGTATAAGATATATTAGTTCTAACTTTGAATTTTGGTGCTCACTGATGATATTAAAAATTCAGAAAATAGGCTAGGAATGGTAATATTATAACTCTACTTAATGTGATGTGTGTAAATAATGATAAACCTTTCTAAGAATCTATTTTGTGGAGAATGTGAACATAATTTTTACAGGAGAGTCAGAATTTAATTATCTAATAAAAAATTATATTAAAGACACACTAAAAATGCAATATATATATATATTGTTTGCACTGAAAAGCTATATCTGAAGATACAATAAAAGCTACAATTAAACATGATGTAGGATCCTTTCATAAAAGAAGGTTTATTCTAAAAGAAGTTAATAACAATATTGCAAAATATCAAATTAAACAAAGTAGGAGAGAATTATCTTTTATACATGGATGTATTTATGAAACACAAGCCATTGTTGTTGTTGTTGTTGTTATTATTATTATTATTATTGTTGTTGTTATTATTATTATTATTATTATTATTATTATTATTATTATTATTATTATTATTATTATTATTAACATCATCATTATTATTGTTTAAACTTTATCTCTGTTCTCATAACTGAGATAGCTGACCTTAAACTTTATCTCTATCACATAAATTAGATAACTGATCATGTTCATGAGTGATTATTGTGATGATGAAGATGGCAAATAATGATAAAACAAATTCATAATTTTTTTAAATAAAATTCTGATTTTTAAGTAACAAATTTTACCATTATTCAAAAGGGGTCATTAAATGGATCTCTCATTAATTTTTGTTAAAAGCTAAACATTTCAAATGGATCAGGTGAGGTTTGAAGTGCTGACTGTAAAAATAAAAATTACAGTTATATCATGATCTGCCTTTACTACTGTTGGAAAATATATCATACTCTCATGAGTGTGGTTTCCATGGTTACATTTACTTTAATAAATTAATTTTGAATTCTTTTGTGTCTAAAAAAAAAGATATAATTAATTTTTAAATATTATGTTTCACATAGCTAGAATAATATAAAATAGATTTTAAAACAATTTTCTTTATGCTTTTTAAGTTTTACTTTTTTTCTTAATTTTTAACATATATTATTTATAAAACACCTTTTTAGTCAGTCATGATATTTTCTCAATTTAAAAAAAAAATTCATTTCATTAATAATTTTTAAAACTGCAGCAAATAAATATTTGATTTTCTAACATCTTAACTAAAATTATTATTTACCATAATTTTTATAAGTTTTTAACTTATTATCAAACTGGATTTTATTTAACTGGAAATTTTTTAAATTAGGCAAAGACTTTCAATGAAGTGGAAAGCAAAACTAAACAAAAACTAAAACTGAATATCATCCAGTCTCAAGTAATATTATATTGGTTTCGTAGATTGTAATTGATTTTTTAAATACAATTTAAAAATTAATATCTTTTGTTAAAAAATAAATTCTCTATCTATAAAATGTTTACTAAACATTACATGATCACCATTCTTTATGCTTATACTGAGTTGTGTTACTTTATGGAGAGTTTTGCCCCTGTGTTAAGATCTTTACTAAAGTATTTTTTCTTCTGTATTTTCACCATAGCTGGCTTTGGTATTCTATTAGTATATCTATGAAAAAGTGGCACTTTAAATTAAGTCAAAAAATTTATTTTAAATGAAAAATATATGAAAGCAATATTTAAATGGCTTATTTCAGCACAAAATTTTTCCAATAACCTGATAAAAAGGAATCACAAAGGTGTTGAAGTTTTATTGCTGTTTAAGGTAACTAATAATAGAATGTCTATGTAGATTACTCCACTTACAATAATGGGTTGTAGGGGGGGGGAAGAACATATCAAAAACAAGATTTTTTGAAATATAAAATAAATTTTACATTTTAACCAATCAGATTTAAACCCTGGCCATGCTAAAATAAATACAAGTGATAATAATGCCATGATCCTTTTTTTAAAATTGAAAATTATTTTTATATACATTGTACATAATTTTTCTTCTTTATTAAGTAAATAAAATCAGTAAATTTTAAAATAAAAATGTAAAATATAACCTAATAGTTTTGTAGCTATTAATGGTGTAAACATAAAAAAATATTTAAAGAACCAATAATTAGAATATTATAAGGATGAATCTGCACATTCTATAGCTTTTTAATAAGTAACAATATGGGAGATGGTGACCTGGGCCAACTGATGAGTTCTGGTTCAGCACAAAATGCATCTTGGAGGTCATTAGTCTTCTACTGTATCTATTTATATGAAAAATGAAAAGAGAGAGAAGTGAAGTTTGTTAATACATTGATAAAAATAACTTCACTTGTAACAGTAACATATATTTATATAATTTAATAATATCATGTTTTAAATATTATTACAATATTTTTGTTAATTTTATAACTGTAAAAAATTGAAATTATAGCTAATAAGTGTTTTAAATGTAGATATATTTATAATTGGAAAAAAAGATTTTGACACAGTTTTCTTTGGTGATAATTAGATAAATGTGATGTGGAGAATAGTACAGTAGTTTACTAATGGTAATGGAAAAAGGGAAGCTAATGTTATTAATCAGATTTTAAAAATTTAATTATTTAAAATGCATTATATTGATTATAGAATGCTTAACATGTTTTATTTTTGTATATAAAAGTTCTTTGAAATTTTATTTTTAAACCACTTAGTATCACATGATCACCGATCTTTATGCTTACACAAGCTGTTTACACAGAGGCAAAACTCTCCATACAGTGGTTGTACTGTATGGAGAGTTTTGCCTCTGTGTAATTTTCTTTTTATTATCACTCTCTTTTTTTCGTTATCTGCATTTTTTACTTTTTTTTCAAAAAAAAAATAAAAAAATAAAATAAAAAAATAGAGAACTTCAAAGTTTATAATTTTTCAAAATCATTTTTTTCATCTTATATGATATTTGATTGCTTTGCAAAATATTAACTACATACTTGTTAAAATATTCTCATTTTATATTACATTAATTATTGAATTTATTTTGAATTATTTTTTATCACAGTCATTTTAAAAATCAAATTGTTTCTGTTACCATCTCATTATTTTCATCTTTTAAATTGAACTCTTTAATTATAAAAAGAATGATATATGTAACAATTAAATTATGTAATGATATATAAAACAATTAAATTATGTAACAGATCTTAATTAAGTTTTTCATTACTAGTACTTTTAAAAATACTATTACCAATCTACCTGAACTATCTAGTCCATAATAGTAACATCCAATTAAAACATCAGTAGGATGATAGCATAAAATTATCCTGGCCAAAAATCTTTACTCACACTCATAGGCATATATAATACCATGCGTAGATAAGAAACTGAGGTTTACAGTATATTATATAATAAGAATTCTCTTAAGAAATGATAATTTAATTTTTTGTTTTTGCTAAATGTCCATTTCAATTATAATACCTCCTAATGTTATCATCTACTAAACAGAAACTGGCAGAATATAATTTTTTATGATAAATTACATTTATAATTATTATTTTTAAATTTAAAATTTTCAACGAAAAATATACTAATGAAGTTTTAGCCTAACATTTACATTGAAATAATTTGTGTGTGTCATCATTTAACCATTTGTTTCCTTTTTGAAATAATTTGGTTTGAACAAAATATATTTTTCATTAAAACTAATTCCATTCCACAAACTAGAACACAACAAGATCATTTTACCAAACTTGTAAATAATAGTCATTTTATTGTATCAATGGTAATTTAGTAATTAGATAAGAAAAATGATTCACTTTAATCCAACCACTACATTTTTATACAGTAAACAAATCAATCATTGACACTCAAAAAAGGGTGAAACATTTCATTAGCAGTAGTTCTTATTAATCAAGCCACTTTACAGTTTCAAATAATAATCAAGATATAACATTTACTAATATTAATAAAGCCATAAATTATTGAAAATTAAGTCTTAAATATTATTTAAAATGTAACTTAGTTGGATTAATATTTTATGAGGATCACGGCGAATACAAAGTTTCACCATTTAAATAAGAATAATCAATATATGTACTGTATAATAATATAATATGAATAAAAAATTGGATCATTTTTGTATAACTAATAAATTAAAATTGATATCAAAAGTCGGTGTTATTTACAGTCTTTTAAAATGACTCTATTTAGATCCAACTTGTGACATAGTTTACATGTTAGTGTTAGTTTCTTGATAAAATATTGTATTCTGCTTTGCTACATTTAATATTCATTATTAATTTACATTCTTGTTAAAATTATTAGGACTGAAATAAATAAAAATTAGTAATTTAATTTTTAGGATTTAGTCATTTTTTTATACATGAGTATTTGCATAAAAAAGATATTGAAGACTCTAAGGACATAAGTTCAACTCCTATGTTAATATTGTCATTAGTTAGAATCAGTAACACTTGAAGAAAAGTGGATAATAATACTACTCAAAATGTTATGTAATCTACTAATCTGTGTTTATTTGTGTGATATTCTAACAGTTGTTTGTATTTGAAAAGTTTAAATAAAGTTTAAAATTTTCTAAACATTCAACATTTGATGATAAATGATAGAGATAGTTTAACATTATCACTTCTAAAATTATATATTGTACCATTTATAAAATATATATATGGTACAAGTGTGTTGGTATATAGTAATATTTAAAAGATAAAGTAAATAAGATTTAAAAATTACTCACTGGACGCAATTTAATTTTCTTTTTTTTTTTAAATTAGTATATAATATTTATGTTTAATATTATCTACTTAATTAAAGCTAAAAGTGTAGGGAATAAAAATGCGTACAGATTATTTTCAAGGAACTTTCAATTATGGCCGATTGGAGAAAATGAAGGAATTAAACTATGAATTAATTAATTGATTAATTTTATTATCTGGATATGTGTGAATGTATGTTTCTTCTAATTTTATTAAATAATTCATAATCACTGTCTAAATGTTTTAATTGGTTTTAATAAAATGTTTATCATTAATATAACAATTTAATTGTACGTTCTTAATTTTACTTTTCTTAGATTTATTGTTAAATAATTGTATGAGAAATATATAAATTACATTTGCCAATATGCTTGTTTAATAGTTAAGCCCAGGGAAAATTTATATTAAAGCTTAGAGTGATAAGGAATCAAAATCTCAATCTTACTTTCTTATTTACTGTGAATCTGAGTGACAAGAGTTAGTGGGTCTACAGACCCTGGCCTTCTATTAAACAAATTAAAACTAACTCCATCAGCAATTTGAATCATAATAAATATTAAGTCAGTTAATTAGGAAATATAACTATGATTTTAAAATATCCAAACTCATACATGAATGGAATATTTATTTAAAATAGTTTGATTAACTAGTACTTTATAGTACATAAAATAAGACCTAATCTACCGGAAAATGGTACAATATATATATATTACATTCTTGAATATTTTATATAATTTTTTGAGCATTTTCAATTATTTATTTTTTAAAAACTACTTACAGTTTTGTAGTAGACTTTTGATGTAAAATGACAAATTTTTTTTGAATTTAAATATTTTCATAATCTTTCTTATTATTCTTACAAATTTGTTCCATTCAAATTAATTTTTTTTAATCATGTATTTTTTTTTTTTTAGCATAAAGGCTTCTGTTATAATAGCTACCATATTTGCCTGCCAAGTCCCAGATCTAAGTTTGAATGTGAGTAAAATCGGAGAAAATTTTCAGATATCAAGCAAACTTATGACTTATTTTCCGAATTAGTGATAGTTAAACAATAAATGGGTATCTAGAAATATGTAGTTAGAAGATGAAATAAGATAAAAAATCACAAAGATATACCTAATATTATTTCATTATCCCACTGATGTTTGCTTAGCAGTTTTCTGAAATGAGGGTTATTAGAAAGATTTATTATATTGAATTGGACTATGTAATGGATAAAAATAGGCAATCATAAATCCTCAATATCTGGTTTTTGTATTGCTGATAAAATATTACTAGAAAAACATTTATTCTATATTAGATATTAGATGGCATATTAATTTTGACCTAACATTTTAAAATTTTAGCTGTTTAAATATGTAAAATTGTTATATATAATTTACAGGTTGTCCCAATTATTTATTCTGAAAGAAAATTGTTTATTATTAAATACTTTCTAAAAGTGTAAATGAAATATAATTTAGATCATTAGACAGATAAGCATAAAAGAATAGTGAAATTTTAATTTCTTACTATCTCTTTTACCAAAAGATTTTAAGATAATACATTATTTCCAATAAAAAATATAATTAAACCTTTAAACACCACATGATTATTATATCCCATGCTTGCTCATAACTGTTGTTAAAATAGGCAAAACTCTTTTTATATAGAGAAAGTTTTGCCTATTTTAAAAAATATAATATTGATTCTCTTTGAAGTATTTTCAAGATAAATTAGAGGTCTGATTTTTTTATAAAAATCTGTTGATGTTAGTTCATTATAATTTATCTTTTTAAGAAAGTTTATTTTTTATAAGCTTTGTATCCTAATCAAATAGAGATTTGCCTTTGCCATTTAAGATTTCATATCATTAAATTAATAAAGATGAAGATCATACCGTTATACTTTACAATCCTGCCAGTATATTTTCAAAATATTATAGAGTTCTCAAATAAAAAGTTATTAAATATCTTTAAATGAAATTTTGTCATTCCTTACTTTAATAAGATTTATATATTACTACTACACAATAAATTTGGTAAATGAACAACTCTATTAAAACTACTTTGCTAAGGTAATTATATCATCATCTTTTAATTTGTTAAGTGCATCAAAAATACAGACTGTATTATATTTAATATTAAATTATACTTCTTAAAAAGTTGTCTAAACATAGAAAGTAAGGCATATTTTCCAGCTCATTTCAGTTGAAACCATACTAAAAATCTATTTCCATCACCGGATGATAAAATATCTAATTATTTTGTACATCAATTAGTAAAACAAAATTTTCTATAGATTGCCGTTACTATATTTTAAATATATAAACCAAGGAAATAAAATTCTTTTGTTGTTATTAATTGGTTAACATTTACAATCCCATCAATCAATATAACATTATGGCTCCTGCTTTATATTTACATACTTATACACATATTCACATATATTAATTTGCATTACTGAGGTAGTATTTTCACCATTTTAAAAGTAATATCAACTTAAATAATACAAATTATTAATAAAAGGTTAGTTGAAAAACTTTAATTTTTTGAAATTAGGAAAATTTGCCATTATGAGAAATTTTGTCAATAAAAGTAAATAAGATTTTACATAATAAATGTATAACTATGAAATAACCTAAAACATTATTTGACAAGATAGTAATAAAGTCTTTAGAAGGTGAAAAAAAAAAACATCTTTCTTTTTTTAAAAAATAATCATTTAAAAGTTTCACCATTTGTTTTTACTTCTAATAATTATTTATCCAATATATGCCAAAAGATTTTAATATATTAAATTCCACAGACAATTTAAATTTTATTTTTTACCATGCAGCTAAGACTATGTATTGAAAACACAGCAACCTCAAGAATAGACTTGTTAAAACAAATTTTATTATTAATTTTGTACCAGAATGTTTTTCATATGGAACTAATGCAAAAATATACAAAAATAGTTCAAGATAGTATGGTTAATGGTTTTAAAAACCCAATTATGTCAATTATACAAATGTAAATATAATATATTTAATAAAATTAACAATTGTTAAAATAGTTAACAATAGATTTAATATTAAACCACCAAATGTCACATGATCACCACTTCTTATGCTTTTTCATAATTGTTATTACTCTGGCTTGCACGGAGTGGCACTACTGCATGGAAAGTTTTGCCTGTTTTAGATTTGATATTTTGTGTAAAAATAAATTTTAAAGACAGATCCATATCTAAACACTTCAATTTAACAGCTCATCTAATTGATAATTTAAAGGTGGCCATATTACATAACATCTCCCCCCCCCACAAGATGGAGAAAACAAAAATAAATATTTTTATTTATAAATTTAAGAATATTGTAGCTCCATATGGTAAACATCTTTTTTTCTGATATAAAATTACTAATAAAATTTGTTTTGACAAGACCAAACATGAGAGTTTTAAATCTTGAATACACAATTTAAAGTATATTAAAAATTGATTTTAAATAATCTCTAGAATTTAATATATTAACTTGTTCAATAGTATACGATTAATATTATATTAATCATTATTACAAGTAAGAGCTAGTGGTGAAACATTTAATTAATTATTTTTTAAAGTTCTTGACTCTCAGCTTTTGTAGACTTCATTATTGCCTTACCAAACAATGTTTTAAGATATTTCATACATATAAATGCGTTACATAAAATTTTGTTTATTTTGTTGAAGAAATTTCTCATGGAAAATTTTCTAAATTTATAAAAATAAAGATTTTTTATTAATAATTTTCTTTATTTAAGTTAATATTACTTTAATAATGGTCCACATATTACATGAGTAATGCAAATTAATATATGTATATAAGTGTCTAAATATAAAATAAGAAGCAAAATGGATACATTTAAGGACTTTCACACCCACATGAAATAAATATTGAAACAGTGAGATTCGTATTCGAGTCTCAAGTTTCACCTTTTTCTGTCGTCTCTCACTGACTGGTCTATCCCACCCAAATTTAAACTTTTTGGTATCGAATTGTGTGTGTAACAATATTAAAAATGTATAAATATATGTAGAATTCAACATAAACACGCACACATTTCGATCTCAAATTAAAGGCAATAAATACGGATAAAATAATATAATTTAGATTCCTTTTTAGTTAAATAAATTTTGTGTAATCATAATCATTTATTTTGAATTTTATAAAGTTCGTATTTGTTGTTTAGTTTAAATTTCATTAAATAATAATTCTAACAAAATCTGATGCATTAATTAATTAAAGTTAAAATAATTTTATTCCCTTTTGTCTTTGAAAATTTAAAAGCATCGGTCAGTGATAGATAACAAATTAATTATAGCAAAATTCCAAAAGAATGTAATTAACGAATGTAAAGAAAAACAAACAATAGCACAGCAAATTTCTTTCTAATTAAAACCAGCAGAGCATTGATTATCCTGAGGGCAAGATAAATAAAACCTAAAAATATCTCAACAGAAAAATTAAAAGATCAAGATAAGAAAAAGGAGGCCATCTTGGACTTGCTGGAGACTTGCACTTGAATTCTAGCTTTGCTCTCGAGTGGAGCCTCTAAAATATCTTAAATAAATTAATACTGCAAGGTATGACCGAGTAAGCACCGAAATTATTCTCCACCGGGAGATGGCCCACCATATGCCGAGTTTCACCTTGCCCATCGTAAAAACACCAAAATGATCTGCTGCCTGAAATAAACAAGAAAGCCACTGTTGTTAAAAATCAATAAAACAACATGCCCAGGACAAGAAAGAAAACTTCTAATTACGAACAATCTGATATTAAACCAATGGACGAAAACATCTTATAAAACAGGTACCTGTGTTTGTGTATTCCAAATTATAGAGTACTCTAGTAATAATAAGCTATAGCTCATCTCCTATTATTTGTATAACTCCTAACTGTTAAAATTGTAAATTTGTGAAACTAAAATTTGAGAATTAATGTAATATGTAAATTTCTCGCATAATCTAGCTTACCTCTCCCCTCTACCCTTCTTAGGTGTGTATTTCTCAAATCTACATTTTATTTATAATTATCATTGAAATATTACCTTCTCATAATCGTCTTAGTTTTCAAGCTAAATCCATAATCGCTTGAACAGTGAATGCGTGTCGAATTGTCATTAATATTGCTTTTATAAATAACTTAAATTTCATATAAATCGACACGCATTCAAAGAATCAGTTATTGTAATGCAGGGTCTACTACTCCGTAATAGCTGGCATACTCGCTGTAATAATTCCCTTTTTAGATATTTTTTTTTATTATTAAATGTTAATGAATAATTATGTAAATTTCATTTCTTTGAGAGTCACCAATTTTCTTTCAGTCAACGGTGATAATGTTGGGCCGAGTTTGAAATCTAGTTAAATATTACCACAATCTTTTAGATATTATACATGTGTTACGTTTTGAAGCCCCGATGGCTCATTCCACACCGTTAATACTCCGGATTCTCTAGGGTTGAATTAACCCCAGTCATCCTACACAAGTGGACATGATAATGTTCCCATAGGGCTTGACAACCATCACGCAGCCAGCTGGCAAATTGCGACACGGACCACTTGTCCCTGGTTATGCTCATGTGACACCTTACCTCTTCGGGTCGTGGCAGAGACCAACCCGAAACCCTTATAACTTATTCACGGCATTGCAGTTTCAGCGCTGCCATTTTACATCGCCCTTCTAAAGCGTACCACGTGTTCTTTTATTTAGTTTATTATTCTCTCTATCACTCCGCCTTGGCATTATCTTCGTCATATACTCTCAAATAAATGTTTGCCCTTTGTCGTAAAATAAATATTTTATTAAATAAATGTATGTCCGCCGTTACTGATGACTCTTGCAGTGCAAAGTATAAATTCCTTACAGCATGCATTAGAAATACTCACTTGAGAACCCTAGGTAGCTAGATTACGCCTTCATATAAATAAATGTTCCAGATAACTAAATGTACTTTTATATATATAATATTACCAATTAGCTGTTGAGACTTTGAATTTAAAATATGATTAATAACATTAATAATGTTTTCTTTTATTAAATACGTAAATAAATAATTCTAAATATACATCTGTAGTTAAGTTTTCATTTATTCGATGCCCATTATAGACATTTCCTCGATTATATATGTTAATTAATATTCGTTCGATTGTTGGCCAACTCGGAAACAAAACCCATGAATCTCGTGCATCTCCCTGACCACCGTGCCTAAAGAAGTGTTTACTTATGTTGCATCAGAGGCATTATTCCATAGATTGTATTGTGGAACCGATAAACTATGTTCGAACTCAGTATTACCTGTGGCTTCGCTACTCGATGGTGCTGCTGTTCTGTGTGGTGGTCGAATTCTGCAATATGTTAATGAGATACACGTGTTTTGACTGTTACAATATGAAAGTATTGTAACAATACTTGATTATTTTTAATTACTTTTATTAATTATGATTTACTATTTAATATGTTAACAAATAATGTATTTTACTTATACTTGAGATTTAATTTAATACAGAAATTTTTTTTTACATGTATAACGTTTTGTATGCTTATATTTTTATGTACTCACATATTTTAGACAGTCATATATAATATAAATTGCTATTTTTTTAATTAATACATTAATTGTTTTTATTTTTTTTAATGGATTAATTAACTATTTATAAGCCTGTATATTTGACTTATTAAACGTTTTTGTAACGTTTTGATTAGAAAATAATAATAATTTTTTTAAAAATACAGAATAACAGTTGATTGGACAAATTCTATATCAAATAAAAATTATTAACCTATAACATTTTTGTTTTATTAGATATGGAAATAATTTTTGATTTTTCGTTTTTGAACAATACCATATATATATATTGGTGTTTTTTTTGTAATACTCTTTCAGCCTTTTTTAAAAAAAAAAAAAAATTAAACTTTATGTTTTAGACAAATATAGTTAAAAGCATATTTATATATAATGAAAATAATCATTGAAATAAATATAAAAATTTGCAAATAAACAAATAGTACTAATGTTATTAACAACAAAGAATTTAATATTAACTTTCATTATCAAATGTGTATTTAATAAAAGAAAATATATTCTTAATCAAATTTTTAATTTATATAAATTTTATTAAAATCAAATGCCATTATAATGAAAATCAAATTTAGCAAACAATAAAAAAAAATCAATAATGATGTTATTAATAAAAGATATTCCTATATGATATCATAATTTTCAATAAATTAATTTTTTTCATAAAATTAAATACATTAAAACAAAAGCTACACGACAACTTTATATATGTATTTAAAATGACTATGTAACAATCTTAAAAAAGAGTAAACATATCAACAAATAAAAAATATAGTTATTTTTATGTTAAGATTGATAAGGAAAAAACTTATGATGGGAAAACTCAGAACGGTTTTTTTTCCTAACAACTTTTTATTTCTTTTTCATTGATTACTGATTGCTTCTGACATCTAGTCATAATAGTTACCATTTATATCTTAATCTTTCAAGTGATTTTCAATCACGAAAATTGCTAAAATATTAAATTTAATTCAAAGCTTTTACCATTAGTGATCTAAATGAATTCTGACCATTGAAATCTCACAATTAAGACTTAACAGGAGTTTCTCACAATCCTAAATTTAAAGATTAACAAGATCTACATTTGATATTTATAATTTTATGTAATTTACTTTTGGTCATTGTGAGAAAAAAGTATTAATTTACTATTTAATAAAAATAATTTAAAAAGTAATAAAACGATATTTATCAATAATTTATTTTAACAAAGTATCTTGCCTAGTGTTTAAAAATAAAAAAATAATTATTAATAATTGATATAATATTAGAATTCTTTAATATTTATTAAATTGGATAGTTACATAACATTAAGAACAAATGCAATTGAATTTAGCTTATATCAGTTATAACAATTTTTTTGTTATTAATAGAAAAAAATCTTTAAAATATTTCTCGTATTTTCTGCATGTATGATAAACCAAGACATTATTAGCATTTTTCTGAAGGTTTGTGATGATGGTATTTTAGTTGTATTTATATACTGGACTATTTCCATCATAGTCCAATGTGACAGTCTGAGTTTACCACCAGAAGAGGGAGAATGCTTCTAACTAAGGTTGGATCCTGAGTCTTTGGGTAGGATGCCATGAATTATGCAATGAAGTACCTAACTAATGTTCATGTCTACTTCCAATGGGCTAGCTCTAGGTTTACACATTAAATTCAGACACAATTTGGCCTAGTTCATCCATACCTCACCCTCTTTCAGATTACACATGCCTCAGAATTCAAACCCAGGGAGAATGTTGCACTCGACTCTCTTTAGGGGCGAATTTACCTTAAATAGCAATTATAATACTTCTATATAAGTTCCAATTGAGTGAAAGACTCATCTAACCTTATTATTATATTATAATGTAACAGAAAGTATGTGTGTGCACATGTGTATATCTGGTTATGAATTGATGAACAAATAGATAAATAACCTTGATAAACTAGAGACCGGTTAATGAAAATCAAGTTATCAATGTTTATTGACTAACAAATTAAAAAAACCCTCAAAAACTCTTTTAACATAAAAAATATGTATATACATGTGTGTGTCAAGTATGCATCTGTACCATATTAATGAGTACATGTGTTTATTACTCCAACCCTTCCCATAGTAGACATACATAAAGACACTACTACATATTTACAAAGTAGATAAGAATAACGAAAAGAAAAAATATTTAATTCATTGTTACAATGATAATGAAGCTAACTAACTATTTTAACAAGATTATATGATGGTGTGTGCAATAGCTTCATAGTCTAATTCAAACTATAGAGATTCCATCTTCTTTGAGGACCCCCTTAGAATATGTACAAGTTTCATATAGTTGACAGAAAATAATGTTCATGCAAGAATATTAGTTATTCATACTGAATAAACAAATATAAACAATCATTAGTTAACAAAAAATAAATAAACAAACAAATAACACAAACTCTGTCCTGTAGCAAGTACATGTTCTTAATATGAAATAATATCAAATAAAATCTTACCTTATTCCATATTACTTACAATATCGGTGATGATTATACCCAATGTTATGTCACTATGGAGGGAGAGATTACCTAAATTTTATTCAGTAGGAAAAAAAATTGTCTAACTTAACAATCTTCCTCCCTGCACTTTCTTGACTTCAACTATGATGAACTCTTCCAAGTTATAGAGATTTAGGTTTCCAAGTGCAGATGTAAAATAAACAAAAAAATACAGAATTCTACAAATGTGAGTATAAAATAAAAAAAAAGATTACATAATAAATTAAGACTTTCTTCAAGTTATATTGCATAATGTTTATCCAATTAGGCAACTAATGTCTCTGATAGATACAGTTCAACACTATTCCAGTCATCCTTTTATGGAAAGTCATGCATTACTCACAGGGACTCCTCAGCAATGTATTTGGAATGATGTTATTTCCATCTTCTGTTGTTGTTTTCATTCTGGATCCATCTAGACATTTAAGACAGGGCATTTGATGTTTCAGCAGGCTTTATACAATTAAATATTAAATCATTATTCTTCCTATGATCAGGGCTGATAACACTTTAGCCATACAACATTATTAAATTAGACAGAGTACATTGTTCTGCAGTTCGTAAACAATTAAATTTTTCTTAATTCACTGTTTGGTATTTAACAATTTTTTATAAGAACATAATTATTCCATTGTTTATATAAATAATTATGCTGATGACAATCTAGTTTGTTATTTTATCCATATCTGAAGAATAGCATGCTCCTTTTTATTTTAAATGTCTATTTAAATCAGTTCAATTATTTTATCTAACTGCATGAATCTATTAGAATTCTTTTTGTTTAAATATCAGCTATAGTTTCTTGCAATTTTGCATTACAACAATCAAACAAATAATTTGGAGTGATCAAATAAGCTATCCATGTTTTCTTAGATTTAACCTTTTGACTGTTTGACTCGTTCTTAATCGAGGCACTTTTTGATACATATTCGTTTTAATCGAGTAAATTTGACATCGCTGTAAATTGCTTAGTTTTTGGACTACGTTTACGGTTTAAACGTCATTTTTTAGAACGCAAAAAGTTTTATAATATACTGCCATCTATTGAATTATTTTACAAGTAAAAAATCAATTAATTGATGATTTATGTCAAACAAAAACTAAGCACTGCCTTTTCACATCTTTTCTTGAATCTTATTGGCTGTTGAAATTTTGTAAACAAAAGAAAATGGAAAAGCTCCGCCTTCTCATCATCTTTTCTTGAATCTTATTGGCTGTTAAAATTTTTATATGGCTGCCAAAAATTAAAAATTTACGAACGCTTTTGTTTTATTTTGAAAATGATAAACGAATGTTTTAGAGCATTTTAAAAATATTTTTTGATGAAATACAAATAAAATACAAATTATTTTCATATAATATGTCAAAAATAAATATTATTTTACAAAAATAGTTACGATTTTAGCAAGAATTATTTATTTATTGCAAAGTCGGGAAAAAAAAATCATAACGTGAAATTACGATTGCCGTTTCTTTTCATGTCAACCGTAACAAATATTTTTAAAATTAAAAATCAAAATTTATTTTTGAACAAACTTTCGTTTATTTTTATAATGTTAGAAATTACTAATATACTTTTTAAAAACGAAACTAAAGTGAATATATTTAAAAAAACGGTCAATAACTTTTGAAAAATTGATACATTATTTTGTGCATCGGCCAATTAAAAGCTTTGAGTGATACCACCTGCAGCGAATGAACAATTGGACAGTTAAAGGGTTAAACATTTAATTTTCTGATGTTGTTGTTATACAATTTTTACTTCCTTCTGAAAATAATAAAAAGATGATAGAAATGAACTGGGTTTCTTTTTATACTGGATCCAGTTTTCATTGTTTAGTATACTCACATTTTATTTCCTTTTCCATTGTTGTGTGAACACTATTGTTTCATGTACTATATTGATTGCAAGTAAAATAAAATCATATAGTAGAATAATGCATTCATCTTCGACATTTGGTTATCTAGTAGCTGGTTTGACATTAGGTCATTACCATGTTTATTGAGTCTAAGTCTTGTATAATGACATACAATACATTGACATGGGGTTCATTATTTCTATACATATGTATTAGTATGATTTCTTTTTAATTACAGTTTTTATTTTTCTAATAGATAAGTGAAATTAATCTAGCATGATATTTATTTAATATAGTGAAAAATAATATATATATATATATATATATATATATATATATATATATATATATATATATATATATATATATATATATATATATATATATATGGATTTATTTACTCCATAAAGTGAAAATACATGCTCAACTACCTATTAACTAAATTTACATTATAAATGAATTTTATTTGTTGGTGAGAATGAACAAATGTTGGATTATAAGCTACTCTTACAACTATATATAAATATAATTATTAGCATTTGCTTCAATGATTTATTATTTTAAAAAAAAATCAATGAGAAAGTTATAGAAAACGAAATTATTCAATTAATATGCTGAAGTTTATTATCATAACGCCAGTATTAAATAAATTTTACAATTTTTCTAAGATTTTACTATATTTAATATTTATCTTTTATGTTCATATATATGCTAAATTTGCTAATGCATTTCAAAAATATTTGTAAAAAACCAACAACATTACATTTACTACTGTCTAAAAAGCTAAATTTCAAATAAATCCTAATTATCTAATTATGTCACATAATTGTCTTTACATTATGTAACATCCTTTTTATATTGTATTAGCTGTTTGAATGTAATATGAATTGTGATCATTTGCAATAACTACTTCCACATTTTAAAAATCAAATACATGACTTTACTTTTTTTTAAAAGTGTCATAGCATCGGTCAGGATGCGAACCTGCAACCCAGGCAACTGCCTGCAAGTGCAAGGCAGTCGCGCTGACCTCTCAACCACCAATGCAAGACTACATGACTATACTTGAGTTCTAAATGAAGTTTCAATCACTACATTACTCTATGAGATGTGTATTTTAGATATTCATATACTTAAACTAATAGTATATTGCTGCATGTTTCCTAAAAGAACCTGGAATGTTTAATGTGTTATAGTTGCAACTATTAATAATAAAAATTTATTTAAGATTTCACAATAGTAAGTACACAACTATAAGTTGTTATTATATATTGAATAAAATTTATAATAAAAATAAATGACACTCTTTTGAGACAATAAGATATATAACAAATAGCTATATAACTTACAAGCTTAAGAGATAGGGTCATGTGATCTATGAATTGATCTATGACAAAAGTCTTATGCAATTTTATATTGCGATGACTACTAATATATGGTATGGCTGAAGATCTATCAGCCCCATATAGCTATTTGAGTTGGATAGCTGGGTTTGAAGACATGTAAATGTCTGAAAATTTCAGATTTTCCTCTCAATAGATACTTTTAGATAAGTGCTTGGCTTTGGGTTGGTATTTTTAGATCTAGTGTCTGAACCTACCCTGACACCTCTCTGAGGAGTGCCAAAGCACAAAAATATGGTCAGGGGTTTGGGGAGGGGTTCCTGACAGATATTTTAAGTGCTGGCTCTGGCTAAGCATTTATCATAAAACTTGTAGAGGAATTAGGAAATCCTCACTGTTTATAAATAAAGGCATCTGGAAAAAATTCCCAAGATGAATTTTATGTCAAATCAGTACTCTCTAGTTGACCAAGATAATATCTTACACAAATTTTCCTCATTTATTCAGTATTTATCAACATCTGATTACTAACATTTGATTTATGATTGCAAACTTTTGAATTTACAATATTGACACCAACTGGTTAAAATAAATATTTTAATAATTATTACTAATCATTTACTAAACTAGACTAGTTCTCTCGAGCAGGTATAAATTTTAAACCTTAAATACATTAAATAAGTAAACTTTATCTCTTTCTTTTCATGTGTAATTTTTAGTTATACTTAAAATTTCTACTTTGCAACACATTAATAAAACATTTGTATAAGGACATCTACCTGAATAAATTGATGAAGATATGTTTTAAAGTTCTCACATGAATTGCATTTTGGGGTTATTTAACTGAGGTTAAAACTTTATATCTGATCTATAATTCCTAGTTTAATAAATTTCTCTGAAATTGGTATCAAAGTTATGAGTACAAAAATCTTGATTATTTGCAAATCAAAGTGAAATTATACATACATGTATATAGCAGTATATGTATGTGAGTATATGAGTGAAAGGAGTGAAAGTGGAGATTATTTAAGTCATTTAGATTTTGCAGATGATGTAGTTGTTTTTTGCAAATAATGCTTTAGAGCTGCAGGAATGTTGCAGAAGTTATCAGAGGGAAGTAGGACTAAAGTTAAACATTAAAAAGACTAAAGTAATGTTTAATGGAATTTTTCAAAATATGAAAATTAAGATTGATTATGATGAGTTAGAAGTTAACTGCTACAAATACCTTGGTCAGACTATTAATACAGATGGAAACATAATGAATGAAATTAATCATAGAATTAAACTTGATTGGAGTCTTTTTGGTAGAAATAACTTATACTAAAAGAAAATATGCCTATATGTTTGAAAAGGAAGGTTAAAAAAATGTGTTTTACCAGTTCTTACTTATATATCTGAAACTTGGACACATAATAAAAGAGCAATACAGAGATTTCGAACCATTCAAAGAGGTATGGAGAGGTGCATGTTGAGAGCAACAAGAAGAGATCGAAAATGCAATATATGGGTAAGAGAACAACAGGTGTTATTGGTCTCATTGAAAAAATTAAAAAAACTGAAGTGGAGTTAGGCTGGACATATTACTAGAAGAGATAATAATAGATGGACAATCGAAATCTTAAACGGGATTTCAAGAGATTGTAAAAGACCCAGAAAGAGACCATATGTGAGATGGATGAAATAAGAAAGTGTGCAGGGGTAATGTGGAGAAGAAAAGCTAAAGATCAGAGAAAATGGATTGAACTTGGAGAGACCTTCATCCTGCAGTGGATTGATAATGGTTGAAATGATGATGATATGTTGATATTGGTATTGTCTAAGTGTTGACTGTTTTCAATAAATTTACATTCATAAGCCCATTCAGTCTTGAGCTTTGAATATTTCATCCTCAGATTTTCAATGATATGAATGGTTGAAGCAGTGGAGAGTGGAGAATACTGAAGCTTGTCCATTAAGGTTTGAAGATTTGCTATCTTAGTATAAACTTAGCAATGATTGTGTATATGTGTTGAAGATGGTGTTCTGGACCAAATGATGAGTGCTGGTTCAGCATGAAAAACACATATTGATAATCATTGATTTTTGTGACATGTATTTGCATGTTTTTCAGTTGTATAAGATGTATTGAATAACAGTGGGAGTTTGAAAGTCTGAGTTCAAGTCCATTATAATTACATTGAATATAGATAATATACATGTATTTAAATATTACACATTCAGCCTGTATTCTGCCCATCCCTCTTCTGTATAATTAAATAGACATATTAAGGTCCTATGTGTGAGGGATCAGGTTGACTTAAGGTCATCATGGGTATGACAATAATATTGGCATCATCAAGGGTTTTGAGTATTTCATCAGACTTTCAGTGATATAGATGGTTGAAGAGTTGGTGAGTGAATAATATTGAAGTTTGTCCACTAAGGTTTAAAGATTTGTTATCTTAATATAAACTGAACAGTAGTTGTACATATGTGTTAGAGATCACGATTTGGACCAACTGATGAGTGCTGGTTCAGCATGAAATACATATATTGGAAATCATTTTTTTTTGTCATTATTTGTTCATAGGTATTAGTTGTATAACATGGATTGGATAGCTGTGAAGGGTTAAAAGTCTGAGTTCAAGTCCCTTATAATTACATTAAGTTTAGTATAGATAATATACGTGTATTTAAATATATAAATATATAACATTTGAGAATATTCAATAGTCAAATAGTTGAAACTATTGGATATGAAATGGAGAAAATTTTATAAATTTTAATTTTGCTAATATTTTTATTGTTGTTTAATTTTATTTTGATAATATTTGCTAATCTAATTTTAAGTAATGTTATCATGATCTTTCTTCGTAAATTGTTGATTGTGTGAAACAAAAATTGATTCAATTGACTTGAGGATATGATGTATGTGAATAAATACATTTATTTATTAACATGCATCATATTCTTAAATCAAGTAAATTAATTTTTGTTGCACATAATCAAAAGTCTATGAAGTAAGACTATGATGTTTTTTGATCTTAGTCTGAAACTAATAAATTCACTGGCTTGACAGATACATATTGGTGTGTGTGTAGTCAACTGTAATTATTTACCATGTGATAAATCATAAAATAATAATTTCTAAAATAACATATATAAATATATAAACTGGTTATAAGAGATATGCTCTGATTTCTTTTATTTGTTTGTAAAGTATTGGGTTACGAATATGGCATATCACCACCCCACAGTGCTTTCAATATAAACATGATATAATTAACACAAATATAAAATAAAATTTGTGTTTTTGTGAAAAGTTTGAAGTTATTTCATATGTGTAATCCAATGAATTATAAACTAACATTCTGATTTCTGAAATTTTGAGATGATATTTTACTTGTGGTTTTGTGATAGACTATTCGTTTTAGAAAAATTCAAAATCTATATATTTTTCTAAATACATTTAACTGTTAATAACAACACATAAGCTAATTTAGATCACAATATTTCAAATGGCATTTTTTTCTTTCTTTTTCATGAGTTGCTGATCTGACCAATAACAATACCAGAATGGGAAATAAGCCAATGATCTTTAAATTTGTAATTACTGAATTGATGATATTATCCTTATAAACCACCAGGTTATTCTATCAAAAGTAATAGTAAGTAGAAATTTAATATACTACCTATTATAAAAATAAATTCTCATATCCATCATTCCTCAATGTAGTTTATATATAATTCCATTTTTTTACATTTGTAATGAACAACCTCAATATTAAATGATTTCTCAAATTTAAAAAATAAAATTATTAATTGTAAAGAATGTTTTGTTTAAACTATAATTTTAAGCATTTAAGTATTACTATCTTTAATGCCTAAAATGTAGTTCCATACTGGGATGAACAGAAATTGAAAAATTTGCAGATTTCAATCGGCTTTAATATTTAATTCTTTCAAGTAGTTGGACACAGCTAGTCCTGTCAAATATTCAGTATTGGTCAGTAAATGCATATCTAGCTACGATTACTCAGACAATAAACCAAGAATGGAAAAATGCTTAAAATCGAACTTTCCTGCATTTAAAAAAATTAGAAAGTAACGACGTGTATTGTTTTCTACGGATTGTTAATAAACACATTGACCTACAAAGGGCTATTTTATTTTTATTTTTTTATGGATAATCTTGATTTCCATTTTTATATCTATTAAAATATAAAATAAACTTGTAGATATATATTTTAAATGTATTTATAAGACTTATCTTTCAGATTTAATAACGATTTTATTTTTATCATTTGTCATGTGATTAAATTATCTGCTTTTTCTCTCCCGCAGATTATTCCTTGCTTTGAATTTTCCAAGCATAAAGCAGTATTAATGTTGACATTTTGTTTGCATAAATGTCTTCTTTCATTCATAAATAGCTCATTGTTATATCTATTCAGGCAAAAATGGTTTCCAGCTTTAGTTCTAGTGATTACATTTAGCTGCATTAAAGATTTAATTTCTCTATTTCTCTTCAGGTGATCTTTGTTTGTTGCAGGATTAAAGCGGTTCCACACTAATGAGATTAATTAAATAACTTTGCTAAAATGTCGTGGTTGTCTATTAACGGATGCAGTCATTCTAAATTGTCACTTTAATAAAATTTAATGTAATTTAGTAAAACTTGTTCTATTAGAAAATACATTTTTTTTTAGCCAATAAATGGATCTGAATAATTTTAGAAGCGAACTTTTTAATTTATTGTTAAAAATAGAATGTTTGATTTTAAAAGTAAACTTCTGTATGCTTTTTTTTAAAGCTACTCAATTCTCTTTCTATATTATAAATGCCTTTAGTCTACGACTAATGATTATGTCAATTACGCTTAGACACTTTGGCTTAATGGTTAACATTTTTTGATATACCGTATACCGCTTAGATTAGTTTGATCGATAATCTCTTGAAGAAAATGGTAAAAGAACTATGTCTTGTAGTATCTAGAAATTTATCTCTCAATCGGCAGTTAAAAAATATAGAAAAATATTGATCTAAAAACTCCACTTTATATATATATTAACAAGTGCTTCCAATCTCTTGAATTATGGGCTAAGTCATATATTTTTTATTTACTACAATATATCATTCTCATATTTTAAGCATATATGGTTATAGACATTGAAAATAAAATTAAATATAGTGGAATTCCGACAGCCACTATATTTTATTTCAACCCCCCCCCCCCTTGCATTTATCATAAATCATGCATAATGGCTCTTAGTTTGTTGATAAATTTTGATTAATATAAAATATGTACTGTTTATTTAAATGAGAAGCATTTTTATATATATATAGTATGCATGTATGAATTAAGATTACATATAATATAGGCGACTTATATACATACTTCCAAGCTTATTTTAGCCATCCATTCTATCTTATACAATCGATGTACATGATCACATATATGTGAAAAAGATAAACGATCTTCAATATGTGTATTTCAGACTGAAACAGCACATACCATTGGTCTGGATTATCATCTCCCACACACATATATAATCAATGCTTAATTTATATTAAAGTAACAAATTTTTACCCTTTATTGGACAGACTTCAATCTATTCTACCTTCCAACTCTTGTGTAAATGAATGCTGGTGGATGAAAGGGTGAAGATTTGCTATTTTAATATATACTAATATATATATAAAACAAAGTTTTTGGGTACGAACCTTGTATTATTTTGCATTACAATCCAATATTTCGACAGACTAGCAACTGCCATTATCAAGGTTAACTTTCGAAAGAACAAGCATTAGATCTCAAAGAATAATGTGACTCAGAATAATGTGACTCACTGCGAGATGAGAAGTGAGATTCAACTTGAAGTAGTTCAGCATTCACAATATGAGATTTAAAACTTCATATTGTGAATGCTGAACTCTTCAAGTTGAATCTCATTTCTCATCTCACACTGAGTCACATTATTCTTTGAGATCTAGTGCTTGTTCTTTCAAAAGTTAACCTTAATAATGGCGGTTGCTAGTCCATCGAAATATCGGATTGTAATGCAAAATAATACATGGTTTGTACCCAAAAACTTTGTTTTATCTACATCATATAACTGTGAAAACATTAAATATAATATTATATATATATAAATATATGGGAAATGATGATCTGGAGCAACTGTTGCATGCTGGTTCAGCACAAAATACATATATGGGAGATCATTTATCTTTTTCACATGTCTGTGATCATGTGTGTTGATTGTATGAGATAGAGTGGATGGCTGAAGGGAGTTTGAAAATCTGTGTTCAAATCCCCTATCTTACATCCAGACTTCAGGTGTATTAATATACTTGTATTTAAAATATTAAGATTACATATAGTACAAACAAAATTTTATAAAAATAATAACATAGTTATTAATAATAAATTGAGGAACACATTTACATATATTTTTCTGAGCGTGAATTTATTCATTCATTTACTAATAAAACAATAAGAAAAAAAAACTTACTGTATTATATTTTCATTTTAACAAATAAATAATAATATCTGACTTTCATCATAATTAAAGACAATCTGAATAAAATTTTAGTTTTTTTAAAAATTTTTAGCACTATACTGAGAAAATATTTTATTATGTGGAATGCTGCATAACAAATTTTAAAACGATAATAAAACAAAAATAAAATTTATATATTTTTTTCAACATAAACTGAAAAAAATTGATTAGAAACCATAATTATTTATAGGTTTTTCAGATGGAAAAATGTTTGCTAGTATATTGTTAAATTTGTTTACAATTTTATTTTTTAAAATGTAATCATGTATATTATTTAGAAAAGAAAAAATTGCTGCTTGTATATTGTAAAATATATTAATTTTATAAATTTTAATGTATTTTTTGTTTGTTTATTTACATTTATCATTTTGAAATTGTATATATTGGTACAATATAGTTAAGAGCTTCACTGTAATATCTGAGATCTCTCCAGTTAACCTAGGTCAGCAGTGGCAAACCTATAGCATGTGTATCACAGGTGGCACTATGAAATTTTTTTGGCACATTATTGATTTTCAAATTGTATCCTCATTTTACAATGAAAAATGCAAGATTTCAAAAATGTAAGACACCATCTAGCCATAGAATACTAAATTTGAACAAACAGCTGAACAAAAATTTCCAAATAGTAATGATGTAATTGTGATATGGTAGAAACTTTATATTCAAAGGGATAGAAATGCATGCAGACAAAGAACACATTTGCAGAAAGTGAGACTGAAGATTCACACATCATGTACATAAATTATGTTATGTGACAAAAGTTTTTTTAAATTGGTATTTTGTCTGTAATTTAACAAGTTGCTCTAATTTTTGTTGTTTAATTCACATGCATTGGATTATTCTTTCATGAGTTTTATATTTACAATAATCTCTCAGCTTTGTGGCTATTAATTGAATGTCTTCTAAATTTGCTTATTTCTTGTCCTGACTATACTTTGTGATACAACATGAGTTGGGATGTGTTGATACAGACAGAGTGTGTGCAGAATACTCAGTTGAGTTTGAAATTTGGTTGTGACAAGAATAATAATATTGCACCTGTGCACTGAGTAATACTATTGCTTTGTAGCTGAATTTTAAAGGTAATTAATTTAAACATACACTAAAGTGAAGATTTTTGAAATATTTAAAGAAATATTTTCATTATCAATTTTCATAAATTTCTTTTGGTTTTACCCAACGTGGCTTGTGAAAATAAAAAACAAAAACTACTATTAAAAACAGGCAACAGAGAATTCCAAAGTTGGTGGACTCAAAAGTATGAGATGATTAATAAAGAAAATAAAGTGGTGTGCAGTTTATGTCCAGGACATTTGTATGCAGAACATTCTCAGTAAATGGCATTATGAAACAAATCATATACTGCTCCTTGAGAAATGCAAGGAAGAACAAAAGGAATTTATTGCTCAGGCAATTAAAAACAAAAATATACAGACATCATCCCTAATAAAATTTATCAGCAGTTCTTCAAAGATAAACGCCTATAGTTTGATTGTCTCCAATGTAATTGCTAATCATGAAAAACCTTTTAGTGACAGGAAATATGTAAAGAAAGCATTGTTGTAATGTGCACTTTCTCTCTTTGAAGACTTTGAAAACAAGGAAAAGATTATTCAGAGAATAAAGGATTTACCTTTGGCTAGGAACATGGTAAAAGATAGAATTCTGGACATGGCTAAAAATATAACTTATTAGCAAAAAACAGATATAAATTCTTCTGACTTTGTGTCTCTCTGTCTTGATAAAAGTACAGATATAACGGGATCAGCTTGTTTAGCAATTTTTATTTGTTATTGTGTTGGGAATTATATTAAAGAGAAATTGATTAATATAATATTGTTAGCGACAACAACAAAAGGGGTAGGTATTTGCAATGCAGTTGTAAATGCACTTATGAAAAAAGAAATTGATTTAAACAAAATTGTGTCAATTACTACTGATGGTGCTTGTAGTATGATTGGAAAGAAAAATGTTTTCCTCAATGTATTCACCAAAAAAGTTGGTCATTCATTTCTTGGTTTTCACTGTATTATACACCAGCAGGTTTTATGCACCAAGACTAGTTTCAGGTCTTTGGAAGATATTATGAGTGTTGTAACAAAAGTGGTGAATTTTATATCTTCATACACTTTAAATGAAAAAAAAAATTTGGAATTACTACATGAGGTAAACTCATTCTATAATGGTTTACTTATGTACAACAATATTCGATAGTTAAGTTGCAGAAAAGTTCTCCAAAGATTCATGGACTATTTAGATAAAATTAGACTTTTTTTTCACAATGAAAAAATTATGGAAAAATATAGTCAGTTACTGGATGTTGAATGGCTTTGTAAATTAACAATGTCTGGGGTAAAAAAATATAATAATTTATATCTTGATAAAGAATAACTGATAATCATTTGTTTATTTATTAAAGTAGTAATTATCAATAAATGAATGCAGAAAATATAAATACTTGTAAAATATATTTATATAATATACACTACATATAAAGAAATTACTGTTACAAGGCCTTTAGATGGATGTAATGACCCGAATTAACTGATTATTTTATCAAAATACATTTAAGGGGTTTTTTATATTTTCTATTATAGTTTTTAAATCTAAATTACTGTTAACATTCAAAGATGAGTAAATCATAGAATATACAATCAAGATTACTTCTATCAATGTTGCCTTGATAGAAAATTATAGATTTAAAGCTTTGTCTGTTATTATATGATATATATTGGAATGGTATAATCTCTCATGATTATTATCATATAGGAAACTAGACAACAGGGTGTAGTGCAGAATAAGTATTTACTTTTGGAGACACATTTAATAAAGCAAGAAAGGAAGAGGGCCAATGGACATTATATATATATATATATCACTCTTCCTCCTCCTCGAAGCACTTTTTTTTTTTATAAAAAACAACATGGTAACTGGCCCATCACAAACCTACTCTTTAGAAAAAGAAATTGGATTGGTTTCATCTCTCATTTTATTATCAAAACAAAAAAAAATAAATTAACGAGGGGTTAATTTTTAATTTAAAATTTTCTTTTCCTATATATATTAAATTCTTAAAAAAAAATATTTTTTTTTTTTTTTTTTTAACTTAATTAATTTTTTAAATTTTTAAAAATATCTTTTGGTCCAAATATTAAAAAAAAAAAAAAAAAATATTTATAAATATATTTTTAATATATAAAACTTATAACAAAATTTACTTGTTTCATTTTTTTATTTTTAAAATTATGAGATTCTTGCCGTTGACGCAAACATAAAAAAAAATAAAAAAAAATATTATATGTTTTATTATTTTTTAATAAAATTTTTTTTATATATGTGATAAAAATGTGTAAAAAAAAAAATAAAAAATTATAATATATATTTATAAAAAAAAAAAAAAAAAAAATAAAAAAAAAAAAAAAAACCAACAAAGGCAAATCTGGGGGTGGGGAATATTTGGTAGACCCAGTTTGGAGCCCCCATTTGGAAAAAAAATTATTGTGAAAATCAGATGACTTTGGAGGGGGTTTTAAGGGATGTGGATGGGTTGGCGTGTGTTCTGTGGGCAGAGAAAATTTTTTGTTGGTCTACTTAGTATTTTTTTATATTTAAAAATTTTAAATTTTTGTTTGTTGGAGTTTACTTTTTTTTGTTTTTTGGAATAGTTGTTGGGTTTTGTGGGATAAAAAGGAGGAAAAAGCTATATAAAATGAATGATTAAATAAAAAAAATAAAAAAAAAAAAAAAAAAAAAAAAATATAAAAAAAAAAAAAAAAAAAATATTAAAAATAAAAATAAAATAATAATATTAATCTTCTTTTTTCTTTTTCCTCCCTCCCTCTTCCCTTTCTTTCTTTTTTTTTTTTCCCTCTTTCTTCAAATTTTTTTTTTTTTTTTTTTTTTTTTTTTTTAAAAAAAAAAAATATATATATATATATAGTACAATTAATAAGCAGTTGTAGAGAGAGAATATAATAAGAAGTAATATTTAATATGTTAATTTATTTTTTTTATTAAATAATGTGTTGAATTATTTAGCTGTATTTTTTTGTTAAATGAAGGAAATAAGAAAGGTGTAAAAAATGATTAGTAGATAAACTAGGCACACATGTAAAAGAAGTGTAAAGGAAGCGTGATAAGAGTCCAGCTGCTTTTAAACATAGACATTTTTTCCACATATTTTTATGGACTATAGATTACGAACTGTTTCTTTTTTTATGTAATCTGTACCTTAGATTATCTTAAGAAAGGAGAGGAAATGCTTAGACAGAATAAATAATTATTAATTTTTTTTTTTTGTTAATGACTTAAAACTGTCTAGGTGAGATTTGATTGCTATCTCCAAAATCACAATTAGTTTTGATAGATTATTTTTTATTTGATCAGAAATTGAAATATATAGAGGGGACAGTTTTTGAGAGGCATTCAGTTAATAATTTTAAGAAGGTAAGTTTTAGTTTTGCTATGAAGTGAGTCACCTAACAATATGTAGTGTTTGGAAGGCAGTCTTTTAAAAGTTTTTTTTCTCTTGCTGAATATGCAGTTCTTTTAAACTAAAAGAAATGAGCAGTTAAAATTAAATTTTTTTTAAACTCAGAAGGAGTTGTTTGATTTGTTATTTCTCTCTTTAAAAAAATTAAAGAAGAAAATATGACTTTTATTTTAAAGTCAGCATAGAAGAAGATGTGCACATATATACAAGTAATTTACAGCAAAATTAGTTTAAAGAAAAGAGATGGATATTTAAATTGAATTCTTTACAGATGTTGATAATATAACATATAATGGTACTTATATATATTTTGGTTGTTTGCGAAATCATCAGGATGATGTGCTAATATTGCCAATTTCTGTTCCTTGAAGCCTATCATCCATGGGTTAGCTCACTGATCTATCTATGGACCCATATACCAGTTGATAGTAACCAAAAGAATGATCAAGTTTAAAGCCAACCACATAAGCTATCTGAGAGGCTTCTTTTCTGTCTCCTGGCCTATTTTAGGATCATCACCTTTGAATGGAGGGAGAAGGGGAAAGAAGAGAAAAGAAAAAAATGTGTAGAAGCCATATAACCAAGTTTGATTAAGCTATAAATAAATTTTTTAAGGTTTTCCTCACATTTATCTAAAGTGTCTACAATAACTCTTTTTAAAATGGTAGAAACAAGCAAATCAACCAGTTCATATTTATCTAAAAGTATTTGTAATAACTTTTTTTAAAATGGTGGAAACAAGCAAGTCAATCAATTCATATTTATCTCAAAGTATCTGCAACAACTCATTTTAAAATGGTAGAAACAATCCAAACCAACCTGTGAAAGCTATAAATAGGCAAGCGGTCTGAAAATTCAAACCTGGGACATTCATAAGTAGTGAAAATTGATCGGGTAACTTTGGACTTTAATTAACAAATCTTTTATTCTTACTTATTAAAAGTAGACTTTAATTTCTAAAGTCAAGCATTTTTTTTCTCCTTTTAATACACATGCATTAAGAGTTTGTTTATTAATTGTATTTTATTAATAGTGCATAAAATACACACACACAATTTAAAATTCATTAAACTTAATTTTTTTTTTATTATTTTGATTTTTTTATATATTGTAACAATAAAATGTCTTTTTATTATTGTTCTTTCTTTATTGTGTTAATTGAGAAACTTATCGATATATGCTTTGTAATGTTTTTTTAAATTTATCTCTGCATATTAAATTTGATATTGTAATGGGATATATATATATATATATATATATATGTTACATTTAAATTCTAATACTTAATGTTTTTGTAAATATCTAATACTGAATTAAAAGCATGAATGTTCAAAATGCACAAATAACGAATTATTAATTTATTAATACATTCGATTTAAATATTAAAATAAGATAAGCTTTAAAAAGGTTATAGAATCGAAGCAAAGATTCTATAATTTAAATAAAATATAATAAAAAACCTTTTAATGTTGAAAATAATGAAGAGAGTTTTTAATCTTAAAAATAAAAATTACAAACAGATCCTTAGGGCAAAATGACCATTGAAAAGATGATTACGAAAGAGATAAAAGAGTCGAGGAATAGAAACAAAAGACTTGCTTTTCCTATCCAAAAGATAGAGACACAGACCTCAGTGGAAAACCCAAAATCTACTTAGCCACAAACCCAACATATACTTGGCCAAACTCAATGAACCAATGAAATATAGATATGAAATATGTTTGATGGATCCATGCATTCCAGAGATAAGGTGCCGGAGGACTATAAAAAGAAAAATCCAAAAGAAAGAATTAATTGGAGAATTGGAAAATTAAAGTTTTAAATTCATTCGTCTTTGCTGAAAGTAAAAATAAAAATTTAAAAAGCTATTATCACAGTCACCAAGAATGTAATCAGCTTCATCATGCTTCCTTCAGTTTGGCTGGCCAAAGGCAGCTTTCATCTCCATGGATCCCAAGATCGAACCACGGATCCCGTCTTCAGAAATCTTCATAAATCATCATAAGTCTTCATAGATCTTTATCACGAAGGAACGAGCTTGGACAAAAGAAAGTATAATTTATAAATAATTGAAATATGAAATATAAACTCTTCAATCTAAAATCTCTGAATTTTAATTTTATTTAATTATGAACTATAGATTTTCTTTCCAAATCAAACCAGAACTTTATTTTTATAAACTTTGAAAGTTTAAAAGTCTTATCTAAAGTTTGAAAAGTAATCTCTTAAAATATGTATTGTTTTTCTTTTATTTATTCATGCTTAATATCTGTTCGTAATAGGGTAGGGGTTTGCGATTGAAAATTTAAATTTAAAAATAGAAACGTATATCGTTATTTGTGCATTGTTGAATTTAAAGAAAAGAAAAAATAGGTCAAGTAGTATTTGTAGTAAAATAAGTTAAATATAATATGTCATCTTAAAATGATTTTAAAACCTTAAAAACTAAAGATTTTTTTTTTAAGAATTAATTTAATAAAATGATTTAAATGTTAGTTGAGTGTAGATGGCTGCTAGACTCATTTAAATATATGTTAGTTTTAAAGGGGTTTTGATTTCGGACTATTTGTTTCATAGTTGTGTCAATGCTGGTGGAGAGATACATGGATGTTTATATCAATGTAATGTGAAGTGTGTTAGCACCTAGGGCAACGAGTCCAACTGAATGCATGACCCCAAAGAGGTAGTCATATCATTGAAATGGATGCAGACATATTTCCTGCACTATTCACCCATTCCAGCTCTATGGATTGGGAGGATAAACATGGCAAGATAGACCGCTCTCCCATCCATATGAAGCATTATTCTTTTTATTATATTACATGCATGATTCCTTTGCCAGATAGAAGTACATTCCTATACTGGTTGAAGCTTATGTTTTCTCCAATAATATTATGCTGTTCAGATGCCCATTCCTGCCAGCATGATTCTATGCTAACATGTTCACATTGCATGGGTTGCTGATATATATCTGGAAGCGAGCGTTGATGTGGCTGCAGACTTTTAGCTTGGAATCAAATGTTTGCTTTTAAGTGCATCGTCTGGGTAGCTCATCTATACTCAACATTTCTAAGATTAAAAATAAAAGTTAAAACAAATAAAAATAATAGTAGATAATAATGAAACAAACATAATTTTTTTTATATAATTATTTTCAAGTTTGTGTGTCATCACTTATATATATATGTAAATAAAATCTTTTTGTGTTATTAATACTGACTATTGATCTAGTGATTGTTTTTATTATTCTTTGTTATTAAAAATATATTTTAATAAATATATTAAGTGTTTTAAATCTCTGCTACTCCATGAGCTAGTGACATTGGGCTGATGGTGGGAATAAAATATATATAAAAAATGTTTTCTTAACTTACATATCTTCCTACTATATAAATTTTCTAGGTTCTAATAGCCTAGTGGCACTCTGTACAGGGGGTACGGTAAGACTGGATATTACATTTTCTTTCCCGACCATTATAAATGGCTGCCCAGTGTGTGGCATGATATTCATTAACCACGAATACCCTGATACAAATAAAATAGTTTAGGAAATATGCGAATAGCACCCTGAACATCAGAATAGGTATAGTAGGAATAAGTTAGGATAAGATGTGACGGTCAGGTATAAATATGATCGTCAAATAACTAATAGTTAAAAAAGAAATGGAATAATTTAGTAATTTAAAAATGCGCACACACAAAGAAAAAAAAGAACTTTAACACATTATTATTGCCAATTAATATTAACACTAACTAAAGTTTTTTTTTTTTATCATTTTTTAAAATAAGTTCAGTGATATGTAACAGGATATATATATATATGCGTTACATTTAAATTCTAATACTTAATGTTTTTGTAAATATCTAATACTGAATTAAAAGCATGAACGTTCAAAATGCACAAATAACGAATTATTAATTTATTAATATGTTTGATTTAAATATTAAAATAAGATAAGCTTTAAAAAGGTTATAGAATTAAAGCAAAGATTCTATAATTTAAATAAAATATAATAAAAAAACTTAATTTTGAAAATAACAAAGAGAGTTTTTAATCTTAAAAATAAAAATGACAAACAGATCCTTAGGGAAAAATGACCATTGAAAAGATGATTACAAAATAGATAAGAGTTCCCGCCCAAAGATATAGACACAGACCTCAGTGGAAAACCCAAAATCTTACCTAGCCACAAACCCAAAATCTACTTGGACACAAACCCAATAAACCAATAAAATACAGACATGAAATATGTTTGATGGATCCGTGCATTCCAGGGATAAGATGCCTCAGGACTATAAAAGGAAATCAAAAAGAAATAATTAATTAGAGAGAATCAGAAAATTAAAGTTTTGAATTCATTCGTATTTGCTGAAAGTAAAAATAAATATTTTAAATTTATCGCTGTCACCAAAAATGTAATCAGCTTCATCATGCTTTCTTCGGTGCGGCCGGCCAAAGAAAGCTTTCATCTTCATGGATTCCAGGATTGAACTACTGGTGCCGTATGCAGAAATACTCGTCAAGCTTCATAAATAGTCATCGTCCGCAAGAACAAGGCCCTTGCGAAACTTAGATCTTCCTCACGAAGAAACAAGCACGAACAAAGGAAAGTATAAATTTATAAATGAAACATAAACTCTCTTAAGTTTAAAATCTTCAAACTTTATGTGTCTTTAAAATGATCTATAGACTTTCTCTTTTGATCAAATCTGAACTTTATTTTTATAAACTTTGAAATTTTAAAAGTCTTATCTAAAGTTTTAAATGTAATCTCTTAAAATATGTATTGTTTTTCTTTTATTTATTCATGTTTAATATCTGTTTGTGAAAGGAAACTAATCTTCACACATATACTATATAATTATTTTTGTGATATAAATAAATTAATTTTGCATATGGATAAAATTTTGTTTTGATAGTAATATAAAATTTTATGTGGGTTAATTTACTATTTATAATTAGAAAAATAAATCTTTTACCATTAAAACAAATAAATGATTGGAATTTTAAAGAATCATATGCAAATAATTTTATGTAAATGTTATAGATTTAAATTTGTGTAGATGAATTTAAGGTAATATTGAATAAATTATTTGTGACTGTTGGACAATATGAAGGTTCTAAATTTCAATGTTTATTTGAATTTTATTTTATACATGTTAAATAAATAAATGTTAAATATTTGTAATAATTTATCATAATCTTTTTACAAATAATAGTATACCTTAATTTAAATTCATAGATACATCAGTTATTTATTTATGAAGTTATGATATAGTTTGGGGTTTGCTTGTATATACTTTATATAAAGTTAATATTATTAAAAAGACATGTAGACATTACATTATTCCAAGTTTGAAGTTATAAGAATATTGTTATGTCTTGATTGTAGAAAGAATGCAGATATGGAATTTCTGTTTATTTTTACTGTTATGATGATATGCAGACTTGCAAATGAACATTCTTTCTTCATGTTGATTAATGACATTTATGTCCTTTATTTATATATATTTTGACATTCTGTACATTACAGTGGGAATCCTGGCATACAATGATTAGTTCATCATTTTTTAATATGTATTTATAGAAGAATGTTTATGAGCATATATATTTATGTTTCAAAGGCATTTATTGCTCAATGAGAATAGATTACATGAAGTTTAAGCTACATTGATGTGATAGGGAGGAAAAGTCTATGAAAGGATTCAGATTTTAAAAATATGATTTTACATTATTATTATATACATTAATATTTGCACTAACAATTTATAAATTAAGTAAAAAACAATTTATTTGGGTATTAAATGTTTAATCTTGATGATTTTTCATTGTTTCAGCTATCATTAATGTATGATCATATGTTATTATGGTTTCAGATTTGTTGTATTAGAAACCAGATGGCTCCAAACATTATATGGGATGACAGTTCCCAAATTTCTTTCCTTGATAGTTTCCAACTTATTTCTAAAAGTATTTGGATGTTGTGCAACTAGGGCACCAGAAAGCATGTAATACAAAAGCACTAGCATATACATCTTGTTTGAATGTCTGGAATAGAATGTTAATACAGTATTTGGAGTTGTTTAAATTTTTTAATCAGTTATTTGTTATTTATATTACATATTGATTCATTTTCAGAATTTGAAAGAGAGATTTGAATGAAATTAAATATCTTCCAATATTTATATTTGAGTCTGAAGGAAAGAATTAGTGAATGCTACAGTCAATTGAGTAAGAGAGCTATTGTAAGTGTTCTTAAAATAGGAGGGTGCTTTCAGGTTGCTTGAGGAAGTTTGAGGGAGGGATTAATGCCCCATGTACTTTGAAATTTGCTTTTATAGTGAATAAATAAGAGGTATAATATACTGTCACCTGTATACATTGCTTCTTCTCTATTAAGTGCAGTAGACATTCTGTTGGTGAGGTTTTGTCCTAATCCTAACCATTGGATGTAGTTTTTTTAAGTGTAAGTTTTGTTTAGATATATTCTTTTTTCTTAATTGCCAAATATTATCTAAGTGTTTCACATATAGATTTATAATGGTTTCTCAGGATTTTTAGTCTTATATTGTCATTATTGAATGATATTGAATGAATGTTTTTTTATGTAGTTCTCTGCTTATGTTAATAATCTTATTGATGGGTGATTATGTTGGTAATAGGATTGTTAATGAATGGGAGATATTAATAAATGTGATCCAGGTTTATATGTGACCAAATTCTAGTTTGCCTGAGCTAAAATAATTTGATATATGTATTTTTAAAAATAGAAATTCTGAAATAGTATTTGAAAGGAGGATTTGAATTGTTTTCCCATTATGGAATTAAGTTTTTGAGATATCAACATTCATAGACACTGTGATTAATGCTAAATGATGAAAGAGTGAGTTTTTAAATGAGATGTTGAGTTTAAGGAATATTGTCAAGCATTGTTAGCCGAGAGGTCATCGCAGCCACCATGCAAGCAAGTAGTTGGTTGCAGACGGTTGTGGGTTCACGTCCTGGCCGATGATATGGCATATGAAAAAAAAAAACAACATTGGGGGAATAAAAATCTAGTCTATTAGTGATGTGCATCTTCTATTATTAGATGATTATGAATCATTAAGTAACAATCAATAGAGAATCTCCCCTTTACACATATACTATATAGATTTTACTTGTTTCAGAAATTCTTTCTTTTCTAAACATGAGATAACCTTTTGAAAAAAAAAGAATAAATTCAAATTTTCACCACTCATTAATAAAAAGAACAATTTAAGTATCTACCTAGAGATAAGAACTCCATAATTCTTGTTACAATCTTAATAATAAGCATGGATATGATAAAATTGCAACAACAGAGTATAAAAAGTCAGTATTAAGCTATAAATAATGTATGGATACGGGGAAATATAAACAAGGAAAATATTCTAAACTATTTCTGTGAGATGTAGAGTAATTGTTAATTTATGTGGGTCAATATATATTTTGAATGATTTAAAAAGGCAAGATTTATCTATAATTAAACCAGTTCCCACTGATTGTGATTTGAATGATCTGGGAAAAAGTTGAGAAGTCACAGTCGTAGAAGTAGTTAAATGGGGCAATTTGTGAACCACTATTTATTGATTCAATTAGGCCCAATAAGTAGGGTTGAATGACATATTATTTAAATAACTGGAATATTTGATTAGAATGATTTAATCACCTGATATTAGACACTGATTTTAGATTGGTCTAATGGGATCATAAAAAAAATCTAGATTATTAGTTCAAAGGGCATAGACAAATCAGTATTAGCCACTTTTATTACTTTAGTATTGGAACATATTTTCAATAGTAGTTTGATCTTCTAAAGAGAGGTCAAGTTCAGTTTTATGGATATTATCTGAAGTAATTTTAACTTTATAAGATTGTTCATTGATAGTCTTCTTTATTGATTTCATCTATATTGTGAGTCTTTTTTGCCTCACTTTTTATGCTCTTTATTTGTTGGAAGTTAGGTAAAATATATTAGTCCATGATGTCAGATGTTGTTTTATTAAGTGTTAAAATTGTACAGCTGTCTGAGTTTGATTGTTAATTTTGTTTTGATTTATGGCTGACTTTAGTTGATTAATGAATTTTGACTTTGATTATAGTGGGAAAATTGTTGTCTTCGAAGTCAATTATGATACTAATTGTTGATTCTCATTATTTATTTCATACCTGATCTATGTCTAGCTTTTTTGTTAGTTGTTTGATGAATTTTGGTTTTAGCTATAGTGGGAAACTGGTCTTATCTTAATAGTTCATTCTGGTACTAGTTCATGGATTTAATTCTTTATTTGATAACTGTATGTGAGATGTTTTTTGTATTTTAAATGCATCCTATTAATTTGGTACATTAGTAGCAATCATGTCACATTGTGGACAGAATGATCAATGACAGGTATTTATTGTGTGACCTCTCTGTTTGCAATGAAAGTATTGAGGTTTGAATCTATGAATCATTAATATTAGCATAGATTCTTGATCCATAATTTGTGTACCAATATTATTAGAGTCTATGTTTCAATTTAGCTTGACTTTGAATTCAAGACTGTTATCATATATTGCAACAAGTGCATCTTTTAAATAACTTGGTTGTGATTCTATGGCAAATCGAAATGGGTTCATTAGTCAATGGAAGTCATCAATATTATAATTTACATAGGCATTTTAAAATAAATCAAATGATATAAATTTCTCTATATTAATTCACTTTGATTAGATTACAATTTCCCAGCACTTTAATAATTCTTTTTAATTTTTCTTTTTGTTCTTTACTATGGAATTCAATAGCTATATATCTTGGTTAGGCTGTTCTACTATTTGATAAATTGTATTTCACAGGTCATGCACATTTAATGCATCATATAAATTTTTTTAAAACTGGTACAGTGGCAGTTTATGTCAGTAATCATTAGTAGTATTGATTTTCAAAGACTCTTTTAAATGAGTGAAAAACATGTCTTGGAATCAAGTAGTTAATCTTTTCAGACAAAATGACACCATACTGAAATTTTAAAGAATTAATTTGAGACACATTTTTTACAATATCTTCAGTTATAATAATATTAGAGCAAAATGTTATGAATTGCCAGAAAATACCAAGGGGAAAAATAAGGCTTAAAAGTGATTACCATAAATAAAATTAAAAAAAAAAATTTCAATATCCTAAAAAATTATTACCTTACTGCATGTTTATAATTTTTAATTTATGATAATTACATTGTTAATTAAATTTTTTATTAATAATTTCATTATATTCCTTATAAAATTCTGATCAAAACATATATAATACTTTTTAACTGAGATAAAATAATTCAGTGTTTCAATACTTACAAAAATCAGCAATAAGAGAATACTTCATTTTTGCTTGTAGCCCAGAAATTAAAAAGTCTCAAGGTGTCTATAAGAAAAACGTTTCTCTTTTAATAAAAGATTAAAAAACTATTAATTAAACAATAATTATTGTAAATCAAATATTACAAAATTATGTTTAATAATTATAATAATAATAAAAACATCAAATGGCATGATATTGTAAAAAAAAGTGGGGGTAAGATGAGAAAACCATCAATTAATTTTATTTACCACTATAAATACAATAAAATAAAAAGTCACTTAATTTGAAATTCCAAAGTAAGATCACTATGGTAATATTCTCATAAATGTACATCATAAAACTGTGGTGTATGCATTATAAAAGTTCTTCCACTAAAAACTATAAAAGCTTGATAGTCTGAAAAACAAGATATATTACAGATCTGAGCTTAAGTTTCCCATTCCTCACTCAAACCTATTTTGATTTTAGAGTTTGAAAAATCAATCTTGATAAGAACATCTTTATATTGAATAAATATCATCAATAGAGAAAATGTGATAATCAAAATAATATTCATTCATGTCAAAAACAGTGTATAAATTTAAAATTCACTAGAATTTCTCACTTTAAAAGGCAGTCAAAGATTTTTATGAAAGAAAAGTACATAGACATATATAACTTCTTTTTTCTCTTTTAGAACTAAATGTTATTATTTTTTACTAAAGAATTTAAGAATTTGTAAAAAATATTGTATTTATATCCTATCTCTTTTATCTATAAGTCTTGTAGAAGAATATATTCATACTACCTAATATATAAATGCAAAATATTAAATATATTATTTCATACTATTGAATATTGTTATTAATTAAAGATAACACCCAGACATTCTGTTTATTAATTGGCAAAAGTAATCAAAATGAAGCTGACACAGAATCCTAATTTAAACTGCACAGATCTATAATGTGCCTAATTTTGTAGATGTGGTCAAAGTCATTATTTTTATTATTGAGCATTTTTTTATTATCATTAAAATGCAGACACACTAATAAATTATTAAACCTTTTGAGAGTCATTACATCTGCCAAATAAGGTTGTCTTAGACTTGGATCAAAGTCCTAAGGTTTCTACACAAGCCTTTCATGAAAGTCCTAATACCATATCAAAAAATTCTGATAACTAATGATATAACACATTTTCCCAATTACATTTTTTTTTCTTTGGTTGTGTATATTTTCTTATCACAAAGTAAATAAAAAGAATCTAAAATTGAAAACTCATCTGTAATGGAGAACTTTGAACTCAGATTCTTTATAAAAGTGTCAACATTCATCAATTATTTTATTAATTAGGTGGCAAATTATTTATATGTTGGGATGAAGGGCCTGGTCTTCCACTAATTTCAGCAAGACATATTGTCTATATGTTCTTCACCTTTTGTCTGGTAAAGAAGCTTCTTCTTCCAAGGACAAATTAGGATTAGATCATCTATTTGAATTTCTGGATGACAAACTATCTTCAGAATCCAAAGGTATAGAAATTGAAAATAGTTGAAGGGGAATCTGTTTCTGAATACATTTCTTCTAATATCAAATTCACATTGTGTTTTCTCTGTACAATCTAATAAACTGAAGAAAAATTTCATTAAAAAAATCAAATTTTTGTCAGAGGAAAACATGGCCTATAACATCTGAAAAACACAAATGAGTTCATTCAGTTTTTTCAGAAGTTTAAAATGAAGGCAAAAAAATTTCTAATTCCAAAAAATGAGTGGTATTTATGTGAGATTGTACAAACTTATTAAATAAAGCCACATTTACTAATCATGCTTAAATTTAAGCCTTGATCTTATTGCAACCCTGATTTTTAAATCAACATATTAATTCAGAATATATATCACATAGAAGAGAAAATTTCACATTTTTTACTACCTGAGACAGTGAAGTTTATTAATTGGTATATATATATATTTCAATATTTAACATCGTTTAGCATACAACCTTAAAGTGGTATCATTTTAAGGTTTGCTATTATTGAGATATAGATCTTTAAACAGAGGGCGTTACTGGATATTTGTAATTGTATGATGGTTTGTATATTTTCTATAATTATTTCAGTTAGTGTTAACAGTAACGTTCTTTTCATTTATAGTTTGGGAGGAATTTAAAGATTAAAATCTAATGTTTAGTTTGTCTTTAATAACTTTGTAAACTTGTTAGTTTATTAGCAAAATTTAAGATCGTTTGCTTATTTAAAATTTCATGCTCTGTGTTTGAGTAGGTCTGTATTTCAATATTTAACATCGTTTAGCATACAACCTTAAAGTGGTATCATTTTAAGGTTTGCTATTATTGAGATATAGATCTTTAAACAGAGGGCGTTACTGGATATTTGTAATTGTATGATGGTTTTTTTTTTTTCTATAATTATTTCAGTTAGTGTTAACAGTAACGTTCTTTTCATTTATAGTTTGATTAAAATCTAATGTTTAGTTTGTCTTTAATAACTTTGTAAACTTGTTAGTTTATTAGCAAAATTTAAGATCGTTTGCTTATTTAAAATTTCATGCTCTGTGTTTGAGTAGGTCTGTATTTCAATATTTAACATCGTTTAGCATACAACCTTAAAGTGGTATCATTTTAAGGTTTGCTATTATTGAGATATAGATCTTTAAACAGAGGGAGTTACTGGATATTTGTAATTGTATGATGGTTTGTATATTTTCTATAATTATTTCAGTTAGTGTTAACAGTAACGTTCTTTTCATTTATAGTTTGGGAGGAATTTAAAGATTAAAATCTAATGTTTAGTTTGTCTTTAATAACTTTGTAAACTTGTTAGTTTATTAGCAAAATTTAAGATCGTTTGCTTATTTAAAATTTCATGCTCTGTGTTTGAGTAGGTCTGTATTTCAATATTTAACATCGTTTAGCATACAACCTTAAAGTGGTATCATTTTAAGGTTTGCTATTATTGAGATATAGATCTTTAAACAGAGGGCGTTACTGGATATTTGTAATTGTATGATGGTTTGTATATTTTCTATAATTATTTCAGTTAGTGTTAACAGTAACGTTCTTTTCATTTATAGTTTGGGAGGAATTTAAAGATTAAAATCTAATGTTTAGTTTGTCTTTAATAACTTTGTAAACTTGTTAGTTTATTAGCAAAATTTAAGATCGTTTGCTTATTTAAAATTTCATGCTCTGTGTTTGAGTAGGTCTGTATTTCAATATTTAACATCGTTTAGCATACAACCTTAAAGTGGTATCATTTTAAGGTTTGCTATTATTGAGATATAGATCTTTAACGAAAGAGTCTACTGGATATTTGTAATTGTATGATGGTTTGTATATTTTCTATAATTATTTCAGTTAGTGTTAACAGTAACGTTCTTTTCATTTATAGTTTGGGAGGAATTTAAAGATTAAAATCTAATGTTTAGTTTGTCTTTAATAACTTTGTAAACTTGTTAGTTTATTAGCAAAATTTAAGATCGTTTGCTTATTTAAAATTTCATGCTCTGTGTTTGAGTAGGTCTGTATTTCAATATTTAACATCGTTTAGCATACAACCTTAAAGTGGTATCATTTTAAGGTTTGCTATTATTGAGATATAGATCTTTAAACAGAGGGCGTTACTGGATATTTGTAATTGTATGATGGTTTGTATATTTTCTATAATTATTTCAGTTAGTGTTAACAGTAACGTTCTTTTCATTTATAGTTTGGGAGGAATTTAAAGATTAAAATCTAATGTTTAGTTTGTCTTTAATAACTTTGTAAACTTGTTAGTTTATTAGCAAAATTTAAGATCGTTTGCTTATTTAAAATTTCATGCTCTGTGTTTGAGTAGGTCTGTATTTCAATATTTAACATCGTTTAGCATACAACCTTAAAGTGGTATCATTTTAAGGTTTGCTATTATTGAGATATAGATCTTTAAACAGAGGGCGTTACTGGATATTTGTAATTGTATGATGGTTTGTATATTTTCTATAATTATTTCAGTTAGTGTTAACAGTAACGTTCTTTTCATATATATATAAAGCTGCTTTAATATTTCAACCAGAAGACCAGACAGCTGATTGAAATATTAAAGCAGCTTTAGAGAGAGGTAATTGTGTGTTTTTTATTGTTTTTATTTTTCCTTTTGTTAGTTTATATATATATATATAAAATGGCATGTCAATTTTATATAGTGCATGTGTGAAGAGGAGTTTCCTTCTATATTATTTAATATGAGTGTACATTTCTATGTCATTAGTTATGCCAACTAAAAAGCTGTAACAGATGATTAAAATGCGAAAATATTTCTTCCCTATGATATATAATCTGAGTTTAAGCAAGTAATATGCTAACTTAAAAATCAGGTTTGCAATAAGATGAAGTTGTAAACTGAAGCACAGTCAATAAATGCTGCTTTATTTAAATAATAAGATTTAAGAATAGGTGAACCATCTATGCTTTTAAAGCATTTATTGATGGAAAAGGGTGTGGCAGTTTTGATAACGTATATGTAAAGAGTAGTTTCCTTCCAAATATATTTCATATAAATATAAATCATTATATATATATAAAGTTATTTACAAAATTAAAATTGATAAATTATTAAGTGCATTCAAGATTTGGAGATTACTATTATAGTACAATGGCATATATAACTATACAAAACATATATGAAAGCATATCAGTTTTTGTACTTTAAAAAAATCCTCATTTGCATTTTGTGCTTTGTTTATATTATAAGTAGTAGTAATATATAAACCCAATAAATTTATTTTTAACAAATTATTAAATAAGTCATAGCAATTATGAAAATTAAATACAAAATATTAATGACCGATATTTTAATAATTCTAATTTTCATTATTTGTTAATGGTTATATCTAACATTAAAAAAATAAATTTATTATACAAATTAAAAACGATTTATTTTAAAAATAATGAAGTTTAAAAACACATAATTATTCACTCTTAAATATGTACATATATTTTTAAAAACCCTAATCCAACTAATCCAATAATTAAATAATTTTTTATGACAAACTGCACAAATATCTGTTAAAATTAGAAAGTAAAAAAAATACACCAATATTTTTTATGATATATTTTTATAAACTAAGTTGAAAATGTTTGAATTTTGTTATATGAATACAAAAATCTAATTCTATAATTGGTGCCATTATTTTTTTTTCTTTTAAAATGATTATTGACGTGACATAGTTGACCTTTAATCACATAAAATCTCATTTAAAAATAAAAATATTTTTTGATTTTATTATTAATATTGGAGTCATAATTTATATAACAAATCATTTAAATGTTTAATTTACATAGTATATAATAAAACAAGAGTGCCATCTATAGTAAGCTTGAGCTGAATTATTAAAAAAAATATCTTTTCTGTATGTTTATTAACAATCAAGTATTACATTAGCTCAGAAAAAATGAAGATTAGTAACAATTGAATTAATATAATAATAATAATTATTATTATTGTAATTATTATACATATGTTATAAGAGTATTAAAAAAAGATAATATTTAATATTCAAAACTTTTACATTGCACTAAGCATGCTTTTGGCACACCACTGACAGAATTATAATGGTATTTAGTTTAGCAGTTGAAAATTATGGCTATATATGGATTTATTAAGATGAAAAAAATGAATGTGGGGAATTTTCCATATAAATAATAAAAGAAATGTATTTAGCAATGATGTTCCTAGGAAACCATTAATTGAAATTGACAAATTCAAGCTAACCATTTACCCTAGCAAACCAACAATAGTTCCTTATAGAAATTTACTTAGGGGTAAAAGGTCCTTTTTTATCTCAAAGTTTTATACATTTTCTGGATTCCTGAAAATAATTAGTCGGCTCATATTAAAACTATATAAATTTTATTTTAAATATGAATATTCAACTACATGATAAATTAAACATATATTATGGGAAGTAAAATATTGCAGTTTTTTTTTTCATGTATCATAGCATCAGCCGGGAAGCGAACCCATTAATCCGGGATAACTGTTTATAAAGCAGCTGTGCTGACCTCTCGATCACCAATATTGTAGTTTTTGCTATTTTAGGATAAGATGGAAGGCTTATTCATACTTTTGTTACCTTAGGTGTAATTTTATTTTTATGAAAATTAGTGTATAATTTGCTGATTGTCCTTATTAGCAAATTTTGATTATATTTAAGATTTATGAAATCATTGATATAAGGATCAACATTGTTCTTTCTACCAGCTTCATACTTGCACAAATTCATGTTTCTGTACATGACTCATTTCAAACTGCCAGTTGGTGTTCCAAAGAGACTCTTTATTAGAGATGAATTACTCCTCTTATATGAATAGGTTTTAGATTATTTTTTAAATCGAATTCTTGATTATTATTTTTTTGGATGTATATGTCCAAAAAATTAATACTGTGATTTTTATCTTTCTTTTTTATGGTTCATTGTAAAGTAATATATTTTTGAGATTGCCTCTACAATATACCATAAAAAGTGAAAATAAAAAATCATGTTAATAATTTTTTGACCTATACATCCCCCCCCCCCAAAAAAAAAAACAATCAAAAACTTGGTTTCAAAATGAATTTAAAAGTTATTTGAATAAGAGAAGTGATTCATCCCAAATCAAGAGTTCCTCTAAAACACAAACTGGCAAGTTTGAAATATTTCTTGTATAAAAATATGAATTTATGCAAGTAGGAGGCTGATAGAAACAACACTATTTATGCTTATATCAACAATCACACAAATCTCAGACATAATCAAAATATGATAAGAACAATTGGCAAATTCTGCACTATTTAAGCAAAAATAAAATTATACATAATGTATCTGAAGCATGAGTAAGTTTTCCAAATGATCCTAAAGTATCAAAAAAAACTAAGGTCTATATATATATGCTGACACCTATAAAATTAATTTTAGATCGCCTGCATCACTAAACAACTCATCACAGCATACCCCTCAAATAGTTTACAAAATTACATACAGTGATCCCATTTTGTAATTCTGTGTTGTATGGAGAAGGTGAATAGATCTCACCCAGCACACATACTTATACAACAGAGCAAAACAAAATAATGAATATTAGCTCTTCTTTGATCATGAAGTTGCTATGGATCACACTTTCAGTCCTATTAATGTGAGGATAGTTTGTGCTGAAAGAGACAATAGAAAACAAAAATACAAGGAAGCTTAGGCAATTGCAAAAGATTGAAATGCAATTAATAGATAGGAATCATGCATTCCATTATTGAAAAAAATTGAATATTCAAATGGCTTATTTACATAATATATCACATCTATATAGAAGCATAATTTTTAATTGTTAAACTAAACACCACTATGATTTTGGCAGTGGTCTGCCAAAAGCATACTCAGTGCAATATAAAAGTTTTAAATATTAAATATTGTTTATTCTTAATACTCAATTATAATGAGTGTATAATAATTACAATAATAATCATTATCATCATCACCATCATCTAATGATTTAACATTTGAGCTCCAAAATCTCCCCCTTTATTACCACTATACCAAAACACAAATGACCACTATTTTATTCAAAGTACACAATAGAAAAATGAATATATAATTCATATCAAACAAATTATATATATATATATATATATATATATATATATATATATATATATATATATATATATATATATATATATATATATATATATATATATATATATATATAAAGTGTACCATTTATTACTAGCTCTGACATATTTCACCTTAGATCAAGATATTTCTCAGATGCTTTTGAACTAAATATTAAAATCAACATATACATAAAAATGGTAATATATACAATCATTAATTTTTTAATATTTGTAAATGATCATCACCATTTTAACTCAAAAAGAAGAAGGACCCAGAACGACATACACATATACCCAAGGAAATATAAAAAGTGAGTTTTGCAATAACTAACAAAAAAAAAAAAAACACGTTTTCCCACATATCCCATCTAGTTCTTTGGTCTGTTTATTTCACATTTTGTAATTTTATATTTTAACTTTTTCACAGCAAATTTTACTTTTCAAAAGATATTAGCACCTTAGATAATTATAACTTTTTATACTATTCTAACTTTAGTTATTATGACAAGTTCACCATAAAATAATTTGTTTAAAAAAATTATTTATTTCACATGACCGAATGAAGACATCTTTTTCAGTAGTATATTCTATAATGTCAGATCCAGTAAGTTACAAAACATACTATTAATCTTATAATATTATACACACATTTTAAAAATTCTTTGGAGTACTTTAAATGAATTTTTTTTAATACTTTCATGTTAAATCGGTAAGAAATCCAAATCTCAGTTTTACACAATAAATTAGTCAAAATAACATGTTCATATAAAGTTTAAAATAAAATGCATATTGTGTCAGAGTAGATTGTGATTGGAAAGTGGGTGCAATATACTTGGTTAATGTAGTAATTAAGTTATATATATAAAGAGGGATTCATGATATATGTTGCATATACAAATCTGGGTGAAACTTGAAAAATTTTATTAGATAGTTGAAGATTTCCAAGTTAGTCTTATGATTTTTATTTTAGGAGCTAATGCTTAATAAAAATAATTAATTATTCAATTAGTAATTAATAAATAGATATTATTATGTAGAGGATACAGTAATGAAGGAGAATTGACAAACTTTCTTTATTCAAAAGTTTACTGATTTAAAATAAATATCTAGATTTTGCATTTTCTGCAAGAAAATATTTAAGATTGAACTTTCTTATAGTTTATATTTTAATAATAGTTACACCTATTATCCTATATACGTTTTTATGTGTGTGCGTGCACGTGTGTATAAATGTAAGAAAAAGCACATCTTAATAAAAAAAAAAAGACTTTCTTTTTCGAAAGGATAAATAGAAAATCATTTTTATTTTCCTTTTTTTTTATTTAAATGGTACATTTATTTTTTATTTCAATTTTTCAAGGGATGGAAAGAAGAAAAGAACATTATTAAAGTTATTAAAAGAAACGCTAAAATTTTTATAAAAATATTACATCTTTGAAAATTAAAATGTTCAAATAATATTATTGGATTTTGTCTCATAATTTTAATTGAAGTTCAAAAATAATATTCGTTCTTCGTTTTTTTTACTTTATTTGAGTTTTTAAAAAAATATTCACAAAGATATGTAAATTGCAATATTGTATTCAAAAAAAATAATTTAAAGGATAGAATTAAAAATTATTTTCTATGCTAAAAATTTATTTGACAAAAATTCATTTATCTATTATTTTTTTCACGTATTTATTAAAAGAGTAATAAAAGTAGAAGAAGGTAAAAACTTACTGGTTTTAAATGTAGCATGTGCATGCTGTATATATGCAAATAGATGAACTGCTTTTTATCCGAGTTTTGTTCAATATACATGTATATAATATCAAATAAAATCTCTATATAATAAAATGATAAGTTTATATAATCATCCCAAATTCCAATGATATATACAAGTTAACAGACATGAAATAAATTACCATATAGCTCTTTTTATTTTTTATATTGATATATTTAATTTTACAAGGTTATTTCCATTTTTATATATATATATATATATATATATATATATATAAATGACTAGTTTAGCTAAATATGCTTGTATATATATATATATATATAAACATTACAAGCATAAAGCTAAACTAGTCAATATAAAATCAAAACTACCCCAAATCTAAAATTAAACCAGACCAGCATAAAAATAATATTAAAACACAACCTAAGGTTTCACTGTAATAATAAAAAAAAAATATCTTTACACTACATCAAAAGAAGAATTAAAGAGTCTTTATTATTGAAAATTTATTATTCTGAAGCAATTAACTTATTTAAGAGTTCTTTTAATATTAAGGGTGGATGGGAAGTGAATGGATTTTTTGGTAGTTTTTAATAGTATATATAATGTGTGGTTTTTTTTGTAGTTCTTTACACTTGAGAAGTCTGCTTGTAGCAGTGAAACCTTAGGTTGTGTTTTAATATTATTTTTATGCTGGTCTGGTTTAATTTTAGATTTGGGGTAGTTTTGATATATATATATATATATATATATATATATATATATATATATATATATATATATATATATATATATATATATATATATATATATATATATATATATATATATATATATATATATAATTCAAGAGTGTTGGCATAGGATAATATTTAAAAGCTAAAAAAAATTAGAAATAGTTCAATAAATACTATTTCATTTTTTTTATGTAATTCATTTTTTTAGATACGTACAATGAAGCTTATTTGTGTTTGATATTATCTATTTAATTAAAGTTAAAAGTGAATGAAGTAGAAATGCATACAGATTGTTGATCCAGATAAATAAAAGAAAAACATTACAAAGGTGTCAAGCATTGGTGGTCAAGAGATCAGCGACAGCTGCTTTACAAGCAGTTGTCCCAAGTTAGCAGGTTCCCTTCCTGGTTGATGCTATGACGCATGAGAAAATAAACATTACAAAGGTAAGTGATTATGATCATAGTTTTATCATAATTAAATATGGCTCCTAAGGACTTTACATAAAAAAGGAGAACATAGTAGTTTAGAATAAAAAAAAGAATGTACAAAACTTGCCTTATGATAACAAAAGATAAATAAAAATATATATGCAGAAAAATTTAAATACTAGTCAAGAGTAAAAAAACAAGAAATAACTTCAAGCAGAGTCTTGTCTTTTCTGTTTAGCTGGCTGTTATCTTGGATTCTGAATGGAGAAATCATCCAGGACTATTCATATAATGAACTAAATCATCATGTGGTAATGAAAACCAGAGTGTTTGTGGACACTTTCTTTTGTCATAAAGAGGTCAGTTCAAAAAGCTTTTGAGTGTAGCTTTAAAGCAGACCAGGAACATGAAAATGTTTGTTGTTTACTATCAAGCAAAAACTACAATATTTTACTTCTCATAATATATGTTAATTTATCATTTAGTTGAATATTTATATTTAATATAAAATTTATCTAGCTTTAATAGAAGATGACTTATTATTTTCAGGAATTCAGAAAATGTGATTTTTTTTTAAAGTTTCCATATTTATAAAAATATCTATTTGAGGTTATATACTGTATAAGGGTTTGAGATAAAAAGGACATTTTATCCATAAGTAAATTTTTATAAGGGACTATTGCTGGTTTGCTAGGGTAAATGGTTATATTTATATGGAAAATTACCCACATTCATTTTTTCATCTTAATAAATTCATTAAACTATTTAATTTGACAAAAGCATGCATACATACTCAATATATATAATATAGTAATTTGGGTGAACCAAATATATTTAAATATGTACTCAGTAAATTTTGATTCCAAATAAATATTTATTTTAGGAGAAAGTTGAATGGATAGTAAAATTTGAATAAAAATAACTAAATTTAAATATGTATGAGAATATTAATCAAAAGTCTGTGGTGATTATTTAATACCTAGTACTGAAGGTTAAATGAAGTACAAGTTTTACAAAAAAGAATTTTTATTTGTTTTTTAGTTTCAATAATAATAAAAAAAGTAACCTGAAGGTGACAAATCTTCTGAATAGAATGTTTTCTTTTGGAAAGCTTATTATTGCCCAATCATCATCATTTACAAATTATTTTCATCATCCCTATATATTCTCCAGAGGATTACATGATTTCTCAGAGTTGAAGATATCACTAGAATTTTGCTGTTAAAATCTTAATGTTTGAATTAAGTTCAATAAGCAACACAAACTAAATGGATTAAAAAAAATAACAATTTATTAACAATGCATATATAAAACTGTTGCTTATGTATTTGCAATTATCACTAGATTTGCAAAATATTAAAGATAAAATAAATATTAAATTTTTTTTTTTTATATGTCAAAGCATTGACAGGGAAGTGAACTAGGGCCAGAAGGATATCTGTAGAAAACCATAATTTGAACTGTTCAAATAATTTACATAGTAAGATTATATCATTGTATATATTATAAGACCTTAAATATATTATACAAAAATATTTTAAATTTAAGATCTTATAATATATACAATGATAAGATCTTGCTATGTAAAATATTTAAACAGTTCCAAATCATGGTTTCCTGCAGATATCCTTCTTTTAATATATTTATAGATGTTTTCATAAGTTTCTCCAAAATAGTAGTTATCCTTCTGGTGCATTTGTGATGTTAGATGGGATATAGTATCTTAGGTATTGGGAATGTTCTTACAGCACTGTTTATTTTTTCTTTATGGCATTATTAAAACAAGTAGTGGCTGGTTTTAGAAATCTTCAGTGTTTGTTTTTGGATCTAATTGCATTTCTGGGTTTTGACTGGTGTGGTTCCATTTGTTCTCTAGCCACACATGGTAGATGGTTTTCTGTTAAATAAAGTCATCATATTTGCTGTTATAAATGAAGTATTGAAAAGTACTGTAAAATAGTCAGTAAGACATGAATATCCAAGTAATCTTTATAATATAATGTCTATTACTGTTATAAAAATTATGCACAAATTTGCGGTAAAATAATTTTTATGAAATAGTATCTTCACAGATTCAGTTCAATGAAAATGTGTTTCTACAATAATGGAGTCAATATTATCTTACACAAATGGCCAAAAGATATGACAAAGAGTCTTATGATATTACATCATAATTTTGGAATAATTCCAAGCATCTTTGAATGAAAAACTTTCAGTGTGTTATGTTTATAAGGAATCCATGTCACACTTTTATACTTATAAATTGAAAAAATAACTTTTATCTGTTAATTTAACTGAAAAAATTCTTACTTTAATAAAATATCCCATCTTTTAATTTCTTAAGTGCAGCAGGTACAATATGAAATTGGTGTAGTGCCTCACTATTCTAGTTCACCATTTTAAATCTAAAAAGTTACCAAAATACTTAACATGATTTAAATTCTCAAGCTGATAATATTTCAAATTTAAAATTATGAAAACGTTTTTTCCATCATTGATTAATAAATCAACTGAGTGTTTTGAACATTTACTACCAAATAAAAATCATTATAGAATGAATTTAAACATGAAATACATTTTGTAGGTTGTTTTGAATGAGTATGAATAATACAATCATCAGCATATGATAAATATATAATTATTTTTTCTTTTGTTTTTAATGATTTCCAACAAAAAATTCAGTTATAACAATTTTATTGAATGTTAAAACTTTTAAAAATGACTATAAATTATTTCAAAGATAAATGAATAATTTTTTTTTATATTTTTTAATTTTTTTTAATATTTAGATTTTTACTATACAAATAATTATTTCTCACACACTCACATGTAAAAACAGTCTAATATAAACTTCAATGATACTCATCTAATTTCAATATGCTAAAACTTTTTTGATTAACTGAATCAAATGCTTTGAGAAAGTCAATAAAATCAATATAAAGGTAGAATTTTGTTAATGATTACTTATTATAGTGCTTCTTTATTCTCTCAAACCATATGGAGCATTTATGATAGAAGCAACTTATTCAACAAAATCTGAGCAAAATATAATTATATATTATACTATGTAGTAATTTTGTAATTATTTTATTTTTATAAATTGATACAATAGATGCAGCTTCAAGATCATTTTAAAAAATCCAATAGATAAGAAGTTAATATAACATAGCCTTACTTTAAGACTTTTTTACTTATTCATCCAAAAAATAGCTTTCCATTCCATTTTTATGATTACAAACATTTGTTTCAACTTTATCAACCTGAATATTTATTTCTTGGTCTATGTAATTCCATAAAATGAATAAGTAATTATGTAATTAATACATTAACAGAGTTATATATAAAATTGTGAACAATGAAATTAGAAGTGGTGTTTTCTACTTTTCCACTTTGAAATAAAACAAGTGAAATTTATTTAATGCATTATGTTTACTAATGAAGAGATTTCTATGAAACAGCTTAAAAACCTTGTTGTGCCACAATTCACAATTCATAATTTTCTTATTATATAATGTCTAATATTTTAAGGGAATAATGAATTAATAAATGGTGTTTAAATGCTTTTATTCATAATATGCTTGCAATATTACATTTGTCCAAATCCATGAATTTAATTGCTTGCAATTAAAAAAAAATAAACAAAAAAAAAGGGATTATATGCATTTAATTTTTATTGGGTTTGACTATATATATATATATATATGGTATCATTTTCTCGTTTAATACACTTTAATAATAGATATTTAACGAATTCGAATTAGTAGTTTTAAAATTTAATTGTTATGAAGTTTAATAATTTTTTATGATTAATAAATTATTTATAAATATTTATTAAATATAAAAGTTTAGAGTTGTTTATAAAATAAATTCTTTTCTATTTTTGTTTTATGAAAAATAAGACTGTTTCACACTAGGAAATTAAATATGTAATTTTATATCACAGAATTTTAAAATTTATTAATGATAAAAAACAAGATTTAACAAAAACATAAATTCATATTTATACAAAGTAAAATGTAAATATTTGAAAACCAGGCACTCTTCACAAACCTGGAGCTTAATTGTAAATATAGAAGGTTTGAACTCAGACTTTCAAGCACCCACCAACTATCCACACTATCTTATACAACTGATACACATGATCACACACATGTAGAAAAAATAAATAATCACCAATATAGGTATTTTGTACTAAACCAGCACCCGTCAGTTGAACTATATTATCATCTCCACATATACATATAATCAGTGCTCAGTTTTATATTAAGATAGCAAATCTTCACACTTTAATGGACAGACTTCAATTTACTTCAATCTCCAACTTTCCAGCCATCCATATCATTGAAAATCTGATGATGAAAGCCCAAATCCCATGCTGATGCCAACATTATTGCTATGCCTATGTTGACCTGAAGTCACTCTGACCTCTCATGGGAAGGATACAAGCTTCATGTGTAAATATTTGGCATTCTTCACAAACCTGAAGCTTAATTGTAAATATAGGGGATTTGAACTCAGATTTTTAAGCACCCACCAACTATGTACACTATCTCATATAATTGATATACATGACCATACACATGTAGAAAGACACTAACCATATATATGTGTGGGAGATGATAATCTGGATCAACTGATGAGTGCTGGTTTAATACAAAATATGCATATTGGTGATTATTTAACTTTTCTACATGTGTGTGGTCATGTGTATCAGTTGTGCAATAGTGTGGATAGAGATGGGTGCTGAAAGTCAGTTCAAATCTCCTATATTTACAATTAAGCTCCATGTTTGTGAAGATTGCCTGGTTTTTAAATATTTACACATGAAGCTTGTATCCTGCCCATTCCTCTACTAGGTATTTAAATGGATAAGGTCCTATATATGAGGAGTAAGAGTAACTTTAGATCAACATGGAAATAGCAATCATGTTGGCATCAACATGGGAGTTGGGCTTTTATCATCATATTTTCAATGATATGAATGGTTGGAAAGTTGGAGATTGGAGTAGATTGAAGCCTGTCCATTAAAGTGTGAAGATTTGCTATCTTAATATAAAACTGAGCACTAATTATATATATGTGTGTGGGAGATGATAATCTGGGCCAACTGATGAGTGCTGGTTTAATATGAAATATATATATATAGGTGACTATTTATCTTTTCTACAAGTGTGTGGTCATGTGTATCAGATATTGTGGATAGTTGGTAGATGCTTGAAAGTCTGAGTTCAAATCCCCTATATTTAGAAAGTAAAATGGTAACTTGTTGACAATTATAATACAAAATTATTAATAGATAAATAAATATAGATAAGTAAAACTTGTATAAGTTCATGTCTACTTACACAGAGATATATATAAATTAAATGATTAGCAAACACTTTTCTTCATATTACCCAGAATAAAATTAAAACACTTATTTATATTCCACAAAGTGTTAAGCGAATGAAAATTTACAAAAACTTCTGACACTTCGATTTTTTTCCCCTCATGTGTCATAGCATCAGCCAAGAAGTGAACCACTAACCCGAGACAACTGCTTGTAAAGCAGCTGTTGCTGACCTCTCAACCACCAATGCTTGACGACACTTCTGATTTTAAGTAAATAAATAGCATCATATGTGTCAACATACTGAAATATTTATTGATATATACGTATATAGTGCAATAACTATTATTTGTGAATATGAAAAAATATATTATTATAGAAATTATTCAAATGTATTATATAAACAGCATACACCATGTATTAAATAATAAAGCAGTAACATTGTAATTTTTAATTTTCATAATCTGTCATATCTAAAACCATTTCAGTTTCATAAGATGTTGTGTTATACAACTGTTGCTTGTGTTTTTATGAATTATTCATGTTTGATTTTTTGTTACATACTAAAGCCAACATTACTTCAGTGTTATTTAGATTGTGTCAGAAGCTTTTAGTAAAATTATTCAGTCATCCACACCTTCAAAGTTTATAAGCTTGGGAGGAAAGAATAACAAATTTTCATAACTTGATTGATTATATATATATCAGGTTCATTTATCTATCTATCTATCTATCTATCTATCTATCTATCTATCTATCTATCTATCTATCTATCTGTCTGTCTGTCTGTCTGTCTGTCTGTCTGTCTGCCTGCCTGCCTGCCTGCCTGCCTGCCTGCCTGCCTATCTATCTATCTATCTATCTATCTATCTATCTATCTATCTATCTATCTATCTATCTATCTATCTATCTATCTATCTATCTATCTATCTATCTATCTATCTATCTATCTATCTATCTATCTATCTGTCTGTCTGTCTGTCTGTCTGTCTATCTGTGATTATTCATCTATTTTATTTGTTTTATTGTTTATAATCTGTTATATATTTTTCTGTTTGTGTATTTATTCAACAATCTATCCATACATTCAACCATCCATTCATACATTTATCTATCTCTCTATTTAAGTATCTATCGACCAGTCTATCTATTTGTTTGTATATCCATTCATCTATTTATCTGCAATTCATCTATCAATCATTTAATCAATCCACCTATTCATTTATTATTATATTCATGATGATATCTTTCTGTTTTTATCTATCTATTCAACTATTCTAACACCCATAATCTACTTTTATAAATTAGTCTGTCTGTCTTTTTTAAGATCTACTTTTCTTCTACTTATTGTCTACCTTCCTGCTTGTCTATCTATCTGCTTACTTGCCTGTTCTCTATCTATCTATTATATTACAAAGTTATTAGTAACTCTTTTATAAAACAAAGAACAAATCATTTAAAAATATATGTTTTAATAATAAAATAATGATTTGATCATAAACAAGTCTTAATATTATCATCTAAAAAGAATTATTGCACACATTTTAGATGTTTTCTCAACACATAAATGAAATTGTATTTAAATTGTTTTAAATATTTTTAAAATTCTGCATGACCAATTATTTGTCTATAATCGACGAGTTATTTGTATGATATCAATTGTTTATTTATGCTGTTTAATATACAACTTTAAAGTCATAAATCAAACAACATTTATAATATTCCTTGACAGACATCATTTCTATAAGATCAAAGATAACATACATACACGACTATTTTATATTTTGAATAGTTCAATAAAGAGTTAAGCATACTGATGTTACAGCATTTTAAAAATTGACAATTTCAGTATTTGCTTATGCTTTAAAACATTGTATTTATTAGGCATTATATATATATAAATTGAAGCATTATAGATTCTTCAAAGTGCAATCTAAATAATACAATAATTTATTTATTGCTATATTAATTAAAAAAAATTCGACCAATTTCCATAGGATATGTTTCAGATTCAGTCATCAAGCACAGCAACTTCATTTTATATCAATGCTTAGATTTCTAATTTAGCAGTCTTTTTTAATAATATTCATTTCACAAAGACTCATGATCACTCAAGGCAGAGTTATTTAGCTTCATTTTTTTAAATGTATATATTGCTTGTATGCTTAGAACATAGATAAGATGTGGGATGATTTAATATTTGTATATATATTTGTAATCGTATATGGAAAAATAGTTATAGGTGGGCATAGAGTTGATTTAAAAACATCTACCTCATATATATTCCAAAATGAGAGACCTATGTGAGAAATCTATAATTTATATAGCCCACAACCTAGAGACTCTATTAATATTTATGGAGTTTGTAATTTAAGACTACAGAATTATGCTTGATGACAATAAAGTCAGATACATATGTATAAAAATCTAATTCCCTTATGCTATCACAATCTGAATTTATTTTAGTAAATTTTTCTAGATCTTACAGCTAAATCTACCATTAACGAATAATTTTGATAATATGAATTGATGTTTAGTTATATAGACCTATCTGAGTAACATAAAATGAAATAATTAATTAAAGCTAGGATTTCAATCAATAAATATTTTATTTACATTAGTAACTAGAATGTAAGTCATGAAAAATGTATATTAAATTAATATTAGCTTATAATAATTAGTATGTGTGTATTTACACTATGGATGATGTTAAACAAGATATTTGGCTTAAATTAAAAGAAGATACATGTTCAACTTAATTTTGTTGATAATAATTTAGTATTGAGAATTATTATTTTATGGTATATGTTGGGATTAAACCTAAATAAGTTGTCTTGGCATGTATCATTCAATAATTATTTATTCTTTTGTGATTTAAGGCAGCTTCCTTTAATTGAATGTGTAAATGTGATTATTTATTTTGTATACCACTATACATAAAAGCATTCTTTATCATTTGAATATAACATATAATAAATAAAATTAAAGACAAAAACTTGAAGACATCACTGAAATATTTAGTATTCAAATATCCACTATACAGAATAAAGTGATTAAATTGGTATAAGCATTTGCAGGTGTCCAAAATTAAATGATAATAGCACTAAAAATTTGATTGCAGTCCCTGAAATAATTCAATACAATCTGTTTCTTATGAATCTAGCCAAAGGTAAATTTTTAATAATCATTGATTCCTGGGTTATATAATAAGCTTGTAATATCATAATTCCTTTTAATATTAGCTATAAATATTAATCCATTTACTATATTATCAACAAATATAACATAGGTGTTAGAATTCCAACATGTGCATAATAAGTATGTTTCCAGTAGAATACAATAAACTACTATGTCTGATAGGTGGTGTTGCAAGAGTAAGATTATTATTTAAAGAAAAAGATAAGGATTATAGAAAGTTAAATAATTATAGACCAATAGCAGTAACATCAGTTTTATATAAAGTTTTCTCATACATGGTGGCTAGAAGAGTTGTAAAATGGATGGAAGGAAATAATGTAGTGGGGGAAATGCAAGGAGGTTTTAGATTAGATAGGCATATAGGAGATAGTTTATTTGTAGTTACATAACTTATGGATATGAGTAAGAATTCAGGTAAACAGTTATATATGAATTTTATAGATGTAGAGAAGGCATATGATAGTAAATATAAATAGATTATGGATAAATTTAGAAAATTTGGGAATGGATGAAGCTTTAGTGGATATTATTAAGAAATTATATGAAAATAATTATCATATATATCAATTAGGGAATATAGAATCAGTTAAAGTGAAAAATGGGGTGGGACTAAGGCAAGAATGCCCTACGTCATCCATTTTGTTTCTGTTGTATTTGAGTGAAATGAAAAGAGCAATAAAAAAATTAGGAAGAGGGATAGAGATACTGTTAATAGGTAGTAAGGGAGTATATATTTTGTCAGGTCTTTTTTTTGCGGATATATTTTTGTGTGCAGAAAGAAGAGAAGATAAAGAAGTTATGCTAAGAACATTGCAAGGGTGGATAAAGAGATGGGGATTAAATTTAGTGAAGAAAAATCAAATATAATGATGGTTGATACTGGGAAAAGAGAGGATGTAGAATTTTTATTGGGAAATAAGTTAAGTGTGGTGAATAGATATAGTTATTTGGGAATTATTTTAAGTAATCAAAAAAATTATTTGGATGAATGGGAGAAAAAATTGATAAATGAAGCAAAGAAAATATAGGGATTGATAAAGAAATTAATGTGTTTTTATATAATGGTACTCATCTTTTAGCTAAATATGCCACTCTATGGTGCAGTTTTCGTGCCAAAACACATAAAAATGCTGTTTCCGCGGCCGACACATTCGAACCCGCATTTTCTATAATACAACTTTTTTGTTGTGCTACAGAATGCAGGCTGCTATGTTGCATCACAGTACAGCATGTATGTTGCATAGCAGCAAATACATTTTCTAAATTCGTGCAATTTATAAAATAATTACAGTTTGATGAGAGAGTTTGTATTTGAATTGTATTAAAATGTTGGTTTCATTGGATTTTTTTTTATTTTAAAGTATTGAAATGTTCAGATTTTTTAAAGCAATAATTCTAAGACTTTTTACAATGTACTGTATTGAACTTTTATTTGGGAAAATGTTAAATATTTATATTTTTATTGAGTTGCAATTAGGTAACGTGTACTGTTTGTAACATTCCACGAGACAAAGAAGATTCTACCATCTGTATATTTTTGAAGTAAAAAAGAGCGGTACAAAAAAAATATCCAGTAAGAAAAGTCCAAATATACAGGTTTTTTTGTAAATTTCATAAAAAGCAAATATTATAAACATGTTTAATAAGTAAAGAAGACATTTGTATGTGTTTGTTGTTGTTTAAAAAAGTTTGAGTTTCCTCCTTTTGTCTGAGTACGGTTACGATTTTGAATTTTTTTATTTTAGCATTACAAACAACAGAACACTAACTCTAAAACTAACCCTAAACCTAACCCTAAACCTAACCCTAAAACTAACCCTAAACCTAACCCTAAAACTAACCCTAAACCTAACCCTAAACCTAACCCTAAAACTAACCCTAAATCTAACCATAACAACTTTTACTTTTATTACGATTATTATTTTTTAGTTAAACAACAACAAAAAAAGTCGTAACACAAGTAAAAAAATATCCGATAGAAAATTGATAAAAAAAAAAAAGCCGTAACACAAGTAAAAAATATCCGATAGAAAATTGATAAAAAAAAAGCCATAACACAATTTAAAAAGTATACAATATAAAAAACATGAATCAAATTGTAATGTTGATTTTATTTTACATTTATTATTATCATTTAAATTGTATACATTAATAAAAAATAATATTTAAAAAAGACGATTTTGTTTTGTTTTTATTTTCGCATTACAAAAAAGCACAGCAAAATTATTGTAATCAATGGCCTGAGAATGGTCATATTTTATAGTTTTAACATTAAAATGGCACCATCCAATGGAATCTTTATCTATAAGACAAGCACCCATATAATAAATATGATGTAGCTAGAATTATATGGGAGTTGAAGTAGCAGGGTTAACATATGGTAATGATGCATTATGTGTTAGTAAAGGGGTATTAACCTTTTAACCGCTAATTTTATTATTGGTTGTATGAGATAAAAATCAAATCTTTTAATTGGCCAACTCACAAACTGAAGACAAAGCCTATTGTTAAAACATATTCGCCTATAATATTAAATTCAACTCAGATACGTTTATAAAAAGTATATTATTAATTTTTCAGGTTATGAAGAGAATGAAAGTTCTTTCAAAAATAAATTGCTATTTATTTATTCTAAAATATTCAATTTCGGCAACATAAAAGCTATAATATAAACAAAAAGATCGACTTTTACATTATAGAAAAGTAAATATTTCTTTTTACTACAGCTTCAATATTTTTACAAAAATCTTCGATATTTTTCGAAAATAATTTTGTTTTTTTAGTTTATTTTTTAAAAATTATTTTTAATTTGTCAAATTATCCTTTTTTTAATACTTAAATCACATTCAAAATGAAAATCTCAGCGTTTATCTTTATTTTCTTTGATCAGGCAGTTTCTTTGTTTTTTCCAGCCAATCAGAATGTCTTTGTCGGCTGAGAACTGGCTGAGAGCCAATCACCAATAAGCTTCTTTCTTTGTTTAGCTTTAAATGCAGTTTTTTTTATTTTTTACTTGTAAAAGAATTCGGAAGAGGGCACCATCTTATAGAGCTTTTAAAAATCTATTTAAAAACATATTGAACGAATATTTTCGTATAAAAACTTGCAGAGTTAGAGTGATGTCAGATGTCTACGAGGTGCCTCGTAAGAGGTGGGAACAGGGTTAAATTACTTAGAAAAAGTTCAAAGGGAAGTAGGAAGACATGCATTGGATGCAGATGTATGGACAGCAAGGGAGGCAATTTCAAGAAGAAATGAGATGGTCATGTTTTCATATGAGAGATGCAAAAAGTAAAATGAAAATGTTTGGTAGATTGCAGTTTATGGATAATAAAATAGCCAAAATAGTATTTAATTGGGTTATGAGTAAAAGGAAGGTAACAAGATGGGTGAGAAAGGTAATGCAGTATGTAAAAAATTTGGACAAAAAATTTATATCAGTATATTTGTACAAAAGATGGGAAGATTGTGTTAGGAGCATTGTTGAGTGTTATAATGGTAAGGAATGGGATAAAAGAATAGATTTATTAATAAAGAATAGGGAGTTAGAGAGATGGTGAATTAGCATGGAGAGTAAAAAGAGTTTAAATATTTATAGAAATAAACAGAATATTAGGTGCGAGTTAATATATGATAATAGTAAGGAAAGTAGTTTATTGTTTAAGGCTTGAATGGGATCTTTAGCAACAACAGAATATACATGTAAGAGGAAATATATGAGTGATTTAGTCTGTAAATTATGTAAGGCAGGAAAAGAAAATATTAGGCATTTGTTATTTGAATGTAAATGCTTGAAAACAGAAAGGGCACATATAATAAAGTTATGGAAGAATACATATGAAAAAAGTGATTATACAGAAAGTGGATTATTGGTTTTTATGATGGGTTTGGGAAAAGATAAAGGGGATTTAGATATAAAGGCCATAGATTGACAAAGATTATGTTGTGGAAATGGGATGGAGCAGAATATGGAAAAACTTAGACTGGGGAATGGAAAATAAAGTGGCTAACAGGTTTTCTGGGCATAATTGTTGAGAGGTTCTTGACTCCGTTTAAGGAGAAGCTACAGTACATCACATCACATATAGTTGATGTTTTATATACTATATTTTGTTCTCTTCCTTTAGTAAAAAATTCTAGGGTAGTTGATGAAAGTTAATTTAGCTTCTATGAAATTGGCATTTTATTTTATTTATAACGTCCAACACTTTTTTCCTAATATGCGTGCGATTATTTTGTTTTATATGCGCATGTTCCAAATTCGAATGACAATTTGTATATTTTAATAAAAACAAGTACGAATTTATAAGGTGCTTTTAATTTAAATCAATGATCCTTAGGAAACAAATGTCAACGTGTTTGAATCTAATCCATTTTTATTGTTTTTTTTCTAATTGGTCCACGAAAACGGACATTTCAGTAAATAGAATATGCCTATTAAAATAAAGTTTCTTCAGTGTATAGGAGCGTATGTGTATAGATTTCCCCACCAAATAATAAAAGTATTCAATGAAGTTAATAAAAAAGTTTTCTTTTCACTATGACTTACCAATGTGGTATTTTTCACGAAAAAGAATATCTTATTTTTTATAATTTCCTTTCTTGTTGCTATAATCTCTTTTCTCTCATGCATTTTATTCTATTGTCGTTTTAAACGATTGACATTATAATGTTTATATAATATCTAATATGCCCGCTCACATATATTTATGTAAATTATTACATGTGAAGTGTAAGTGTATTAATCATTCATTAATGTGTAAATAAATAATGTTACTATAACAAAATAATTTCCTAAAATTAAGGTGTTTCCATTTTGTTCTTTTCGATTAGTGATCACAAGTTAAAATTGTTATTGAGTTTACCGTACTAAATATTTGTACTAACCACAGTCTGATAATTTTTTACTGATTTTAATTTTAAATTACTTTTAAACAAACTAAATAATAAAAATACGGTTAAGATATTAATTAAAATCTTTTGGGAGGCGTCGTGTTTTGCCAAATAAAGTAGAGAATTAACAATTGGCAGTTTTAACAATCATTACTTCACAGTGAAATAATAAGTAGACATCTAAAAAAAAAATTAAATACTTTACATACATAATAATATTTTAGATGAGCCTCCTAACTGACAATATATATATATTATTTCTTCAATAAAATTCACTTTTGATATATTTGTTGAAATTTATAATATAAGTTTTAAAGTATTATTTGAATAATTATGCACTACTCATCATAAAAATATAAACTGATGCAGAGTTTAATATATAGATTCTTAAAAAAAAACAAATAATTTGACCGTCTCCAAGACAATTTGCTATACCAGCAGGTAGACAGTTAATCAAATAAAATATTTAAAAAAACTCTACGTATCTATCTAAATTAATACCATAACTAAACAATGTATTTAGAAAAACATCTGTTTTGATTTAAATTTATTGACTATTCTAGAAAAAGCTTAATTAAATTAAACTAATATGTCTTAAAGGCAGTTGATAAAGCAAAACATCAGTAAAAATGAAAATGTATTTCATTAGCATATTAAGCAGTTCATGTAAACAAGATTCTCAAATAATAATGATAATAAAAACACGAGTAAATCAACTAAAAATTGCAACATTTTCTCTAAATGAAATTTAAATATTTCATTAAAAATTAATTGAGAAATTATGTTTGTGTAAAGGCCTTTAGTCAAACTTAGAACGAATTTTGTCAAATTGATTTAGATTATAGATAATGTTTAAAATTTGTTACCAAAATAAGTGCATTTTTCATTATTATTAAATTATTTTTTAGCATTTACTAGAATAAAACTAATTACACAACTTTAACAACTAAAAACTTGAAAAAATGTATTTTAAATTAAGATTATTTATGGAAGCAAATATTTTCGAAAGTCCCCGTAGGTTAAAAAATACATAAAATAAAAATAATACAACAAGTTATTACTTTTAAAATATTAAATAAATACTATGGGATAAATGTTAGATTAATTAAATAAAATCACATTATCCAATATATACATATGATTATTATTATTATTAACTGAAACACAGGCTTATTATATACCTGTGTCTATATATGTAATATAGGGTATATGAGCACAGACTTTCAGATGACCCATCACTCTCCACTCTATCTAATAACACTGATACACTCAAGCACATATATGGTGAAAAGATAAATAATCACCAATATACGTATTTCATGCTAAACCAGCAATCATCAGTTGGTCCAGATTATCATCTCCCACACATATATACTATAAGTGCTCAGATATATATTAAGATAGACAATCTTCATACTTTAATGGACAGGCTCCAATCTACAACACACTCCAACTCTTCAACCGTCCATCCAATTGAAAATCTGATGATGGAATGCTCGAAGGCCACCCTGAGGCCGAGATTCTTGTCACACCCATGTTGACCTAACGTCAATCTGAACCCCACATGTACAGGACATAATCCATTTAATACATATGCAAGGATGGGCAGACATCTCTACAATGTAATAACTGAAACACAGGCTTATTATATACCTGTGTCTATATATGTAATATAGGGTATATGAGCACAGACTTTCAGATGACCCATCACTCTCCACTCTATCTAATAACACTGATACACTCAAGCACATATATGCTGAAAAAGATAAATAATCACCAATATACGTATTTCATGCTAAACTAGCAATCATCAGTTGGTCCAGATTATCATCTCCCACACATATATACTATAAGTGCTCAGATATATATCAAGATAGACAATCTTTATACTTTAATGGACAGGCTTCAATCTACAACACACTCCAACTATTCAATCGTCCATCCATATTATTATTATTATTATTATTATTATTATTATTATTATTATTATTATTATTATTATTATTATTATTATTATTATTATTATTATTATTATTATTATTATTATTATTATTATTATTATTATTATTATTATTTTATTTTTATTTTTTCTTTATCTCTTTCTTTTTCTCTTTTTGTTTTTATTTGTGTTGTTTCCATTATCTTTGTGGGTAACATGGTAGGCCTTTCTTGTTTTTACATGAATGTCAGAGGTATGAGGACTAAATGTGTTCAAATTAAACAATTTTTTGAAACAGAACATTTTGATCTTATTTTACTTACAGAAACTTGGTTAAATCAACAATTTCCTGATTGTTCTTTTCTTGATGATAGATTCAGTATTTTGCGAACTGACAGATCTATGGATAATATTTCTCGAGGTGGTGGTACTCTGATTGCTCTTCATAAAGATGTTTTTTATAAAGAACTTTATTTTTCTTCTTTTTGTGAATCTACATGGTGTGAAATTACTTTAAATCACAATTTTAAATTTATTTTAGGTAATGTTTACCTCAAACCCACTTTGTCATTGTTAGAGTTTGATTATTTTTTGACATCTCTTGAAGATTTTCTGATTGGCTATGATAATATTATTATTACTAGTGATTTAAATATTCCGGATTTATATCAGGGTAGAATTGCTACTCACTTTTCTGTTTTGTCTTCTAAGGCTTCTAGAATGTTAAAGTTTTGTAAATTTTTAGGACTTAAGCAATATAACCCATTTGTTAATTCCTATCATCGTACTTTGGATTATATTTTATGTAATTCAACAGTAGTTAGTAATTTTCAAGTTGTTTCTGTTAATTTTCCTATTGATGCTCATCATCCACCTTTTGAGTTTTATATTAGAGTTTGTCATTCAAAGATTAATGTTTCTAATATTTCAAGAAAGGATTATGGGAAGGGTAATTATATTGATTTTTGTAGTAACTTTTCTAAGGTTAATTGGAATTTTTTGTATTCTTTTAATGATGTAAATCATTGCTTGGATGGGTTTTTAAAGATTCTTAATAGTTTTATTGATTTGTATATTCCCAATAAGCGGCCGTTTTATAAGGGTTTTCCTCCTTGGTTTTCATGCGATCTTATTAAAATTATTAAAAGGAAGTCTTATCATCATAGACTTTATTTTAAAACATAGAATATCTTTTTTTATAATAATTTTGTTAATTTCAGAAGATTGGTGAAGCATGTTTATAAAAGAGATTTGCAGAATTATATTAGAAAAATTGAGGTTAATATTTCTTTTAACCTAAAGAATTTTGGGATTTCATTAATAAATCTGGTTTGGGTAAGAAAAGGGTTCAAGCTACTCATGGTTTCACTTTAAGTGCAAATGACTTTTCAAAACATTTTGCTGATGTATATTCATCACATGATACAATATCTTCAAATATTGCATTATTTTGTAATTCTTCAACTGTTCATTGTATGATTGACCATATTTCTAAGGATGGTGTTGTTATGGCTATTAAGCGACTTAAAATTCATTCTAGTTTGGGAAATAATAATATTCCTTCATTTATTTACAAAGGGCTAGCTGAATTTATTGCAGTACCTCTTGCATTTATTTTTAATTTATCACTTAACTCTTGTGTTTTTCCTAATGTGCTTAAGTGTGCCAAAATGGTCCCAATTTTTAAGAATGGATCACATGATTGTATTAATAACTATAGACCTATTTCTGTTTTACATACTATTGCTAGAATTTTTGAGAGGTGTGTTTATAATGAAATTATTTTAGATGTTAGTAAACTCATTTCTTCTTCACAACATGGTTTTATACCTAATAGATCTGTAGAAACTAATTTGTTAACAATTTATGATCATATAGCTCATGCAATTGAAGACCAGCAGAGACTTGATGTTGTTTATTTTGATTTATCAAGAGCTTTTGATAAAGTAGACCACAGTATTCTTCTTCACAAATTATATCAAATGGGTTTTTCTACTAAGCTTGTTTATTGGTTTCAATCCTTTCTTCATGGTCGTACTGCATACATTAAATTTAATAATACTATTTCATCTAATTTTAAATGTAATTTGGGGGTTCCTCAGAGTAGTATTCCTTAAGGATTGCTTAAAATCTTCTTATCTTTTGTGCTATGCAGATGACTGTAAAATCTTTAGAAGAATCACATCTGTGTTTGATTGCACTCTTCTTCAAAATGATATAGATAATTTTAGTGCTTGGTGTGATCTAAATAATATGACTGTTAATTTCAGTAAATGTTCCTTAGTCTCATATTCTAAAAAATCTGAAGTTTTGCATTTTTCTTATTTTATTAATTCTCACAAAATTATTTCTGTTGAATCCCAAAAAGATTTGGGAGTTATATTTTCTAGTAATGGATCCTTTCTTCCTCATTTGGAAATGATTATTGGTAAGGCTTTAAAAATTATAGGTACTATTCTAAGGTTTGGTTATCATTTCAATGGTGATACAAAATTTAAATTATTTTTATCATTGGTTCTTCCCATCATTGAATATTGTTCAGTCATTTGGAATCCTAGCTCTAAACAGGGATGTAATTTATTACAATCAGTGTATAATAAGTTTTCTAAATATGTTTCTTTGGGAAATAAAACTGTTCATCTTTCTTCTAGAAGACAATATAGAGATATTAAATATCTTTATAAACTTGTTAATAAAATAGTTCTTTTATCTAATACAATTTCTACTGTTATAATTAGATCTCATGTGCATGATACTCGGTCTGCTTCTGTTTGTTACATTAAAACTTGTCATTCCAATGTTCTTAGATTTTCTCCTTTGTTTAGGCTACCATCTTTATATAATCAGATTTGTAACAATATTAATTACTTCGATTTAGATTATAATCAATTTTGTAATGCTATTAAGTTTAAATGTCAGATTTCATTGGTTTAACTTGATTTTGTTTTTATATATATATATATATATATATATATTAAATTGTTTTTTTTTTAATATTTTGTTATGTGCTTTATATTTATCCCTTTTATTTATTTGTTACTATTAATGTCTTAATAATAATTGTTTATATGCTGATATTTAATTTTACTTTAGATTTTTAAATGTGTTAATTATCTTTTATTGAAATATGGCACATAATTATATTAATAATTTGTCATTTAAACTCATTTATGTATTTATATATTTGTTATGGTGCAATACTGTAATTGGCTTTATGCTGTAGTTTTGTATGGTAAATAAATGAATTGAATTGAATTATTATTATTATTATTATTATTATTATTATTATTATTATTATTATTATTATTATTATTATTATTATTATTATTATTATTATTATTATTATTATTATTATTATTATTATTATTATTATTATTATTATTATTATTATTATTATTATTATTATTATTATTATTATTATTATTATTAAAACTTCAGTTGTTTGTCATAAAATACCATCTGAATATAATAAATATGTATCTTTTTACATTTCAGTTGATGAACAATATGTAGAACATATGATAAACCCATGAGCTATTAATATGGATCTGTTATTACTTATTTTTATGGAAGATTACATAATTGAATTCATTGAATGAAAATAATGTTACCAAAGAGGTGAATGATATACAAATTAGACATGATAAAATATTACAATCTATACATTCTAAACAAATTATTATTAATGAATAATAAACTATTAACTATTTACTTACAAAATGTAAGAGGATTACGAACAAAGTTATGTAAGATTAAACATAAAATTTTAACAGAAGAATATGACATTATTTGTTTAACAGAGACATGGCTAAAGGAAGATATATATAACAAATATTTAATAGATGATAGATATAGTGTCTTTAGAAATGATAGACCAATATCCATTGCTACAAGAGGTGGAGGTGTATTAGTTGCTTTTAAGAAATATATGATTTGTAAATGTATACATATTCCAGGTTTCCTTTTTGATACACTATGGATTGAAATTGAATTAAATAATTCTAAATTATTATTGGGAAATATATATATTCCACCTAATGTTTTACAGAATTATTTAAAATCAAGTTTTGAAGCATTAGAGTCATTTCTAGTTTTATATGAACATAAAATATTAATCATGGGAGATTTAAACATTGCATATTATGGAAACAACGTTTTCCAAAATAATACCAAATTTAATGATTTAATGCAACTACTTAAATTTTTGAATTTAAAACAGATCAATGATGTATACAATAATAATGGATATACATTAGATTTAATAATCACAAATTATGAATTTATTCATATACAAAAATGTGAATACCCTTTAGTACCTGAAGATTATCATCATTTTGCACTAGAAATTGAATTTGGATTAAACATTAAAATAGCTAAATTTAAATCTTTAACTAAAAAAAACTACACAAAAGGAGATTATTTTGGTTTATATAAAGCAATTAAAGATATAAACTGGGAAGAAATTTATAACAATACGGTTGCTTCAATAGCAGAAGAAAATTTTCAAAAATTATTATTTGATGTACTGAATAGATTTATTCCAATGAAACATATTAAATCTACTAAATATCCTAAATGGTTTTCAAACAAACTTATAAAATGTATAAAGAGAAAACGATATTTTTATAATTTATTCAAAAAATATCAAGATAGAATGTTTTTAAATAACTTTAAAAATTATAGATTTTTGATAAGAAAATTGGAAAAACAAGATTTTGATTTCTATATGAGAAACATACAAAATAACATTAGTAACAATCCAAGACAATTTTGGGATATCATGAAAGAACATCTTAAAGTTAGAAATAAAGAAACAACAGATATTAAGCCAGATGATTTTATGAAATATTTTTCGTCACAAATGATTAATAATAATATAAATTCATATAGTTATAATTTTACTAATGATCTTATAAGTAATAATAATTTAATAAGTATATCTAATCTGAGTAAGGATGAGATTATAATGGCATCTAAATCTTTAAAAAATAAAAGAAGTATTGCACATGATGATATACCTATATTTATTTATAAAGGCTGTATTGAACTTTTAGCTCCTATTTTAGTACATATATTTAATTTGGCTCTAAAAACATCTATTTTTCCTGATTGTTGGAAAATTGCAAAAATATGTCCAATTTATAAATCTGGAAAAAAATTAGATATATCTAATTTTAGACCTATCTCTTTGTTACCAATTTGTGGTAAAATTTTTGAAAAATCAATTTATAATAGGATTATACATCAATTAAAAAATATTATTCCTTCATTTATACATGGTTTTCTACCAGGAAGATCTATTGAAACAAATTTATTACACATGTCAGATGTTATATCACAAGTTATTGATTCTCAAAGTCAACTTGATGTTATCTATTTTGACTTATCTAAAGCTTTTGATAAAGTAGATCATAATATTTTATTAACAAAAGCAGATAATATTGGATTATCAATTAATCTTACAAAATTATTAAAGTCTTTTCTTATTAATAGAAAGAATTATATTTATATTAATGGAGAATCTTCTTTTATGGTCACTTATGAATGTGGAATACCCCAAGGAAGTATTTTAAGTCCTATTCTTTTTGCCATTTATACTTCTGATTTGTCTTCTGTAATAACTGAGAAAAATATATTATGTTATGCAGATGATATTAAAATCTTTTTAGAGATTAAACATAAAAATGATCATAAAATATTGCAAAATTATATTAATAATTTTTGTGATTGGTGCCATATCAATAATATGCAAATAAATACAAAAAAATGTAATTCAATGTCTTATACAAAGAAAACAACAATTAGTAATAATCAATATAATGTTAATGGGAACAAAATTATGAAAACATTTAAACAGAAAGATCTGGGTATCATCTTCACAAGTTATTATAAATTTAATGAGCATATTCAAACAGTAGTTAATAAATCTCTTAAAATTATGGGCATGATTTTGAGATCAAACATTCAATTTACAATAGAGATATATAGATTACTATTTAATACTTTAATTGTACCTGTTCTGCATTATGGTTCTATTATTTGGAACCCATACAATCAAACAAATATATGTAAATTACAAAAAATACAAGATAAATATTTTAAATATATTTATAAAAATAAAATATATACTAAGAAAGTAAATAATATGTATAATAAAAGACTATTGATGGACATGTCATTTTTATTTAAATTAATACATGGAACTGTATCCTTAGAATATGCAATCACAAGAATTGCAATTAGGATTCCATCTTATAATTCTAGATGTCATGATTTGTTTTATTTACCTATATTAAAACATTCAATTAATTCACCATTGTATAGATTGCAACTAGAGTATAATCAAAAGTTTTCAGATATCGATATTTTTTCTTTAAACTATAAACAATTTAAGGACAAAATAAAAGCAATCTTACATTGACAATAATGTAAATAGTATTTTTACATATCTGTATATACTACTTTGTAATTTATAATACAGATATATATTACTTTGTAAATACTTGTGGCCTTGTTTGAGCTGTTTATTTATGAATAAATTGAATTGAATTGAATTATTATTATTATTATTATTATTATTATTATTATTATTATTATTATTATTATTATTATTATTATTATTATTATTATTATTATTATTATTATTATTATTATTATTATTATTATTATTATTATTATTATTATTATTATTATTATTATTATTATTATTATTATTATTATTATTATTATTATTATTATTATTATTATTATTATTATTATTATTATTATTATTATTTTATTATTATTATTATTATTATTATTATATCATTAATTTATCAATTGAGAAAACTATTATTCCTGATATATTTAGGATAGCTAAGATTATACCAATTTTTTAAAAAGGGGATAAATCTGATTCTGGTAATTATAGACCTATTTCAGTTCTGTCACCTTTTGCTAGAATTTATGAAAGGTGTATTTATAGTAATATTATTGTAGATATGATTAAGGTATTACCTAGTTATCAGCATGGTTTTTTACCTGGTAGATCTGCTGAAACTAATTTAATGGTGATATCTGATCATATTGCTCATGCCTTATCTGATCAGAAGCAATTAGATTGTTGTATATTTTGATATGACTCAGGCATTTGACAAAGTTTCATATATTAGACTTTTGTATAAACTTAAAATGTTGGGTGTTAGTCCTCATTTAGTTGAGTGGTTTTCCAATTATTTGAGGGGTCGTAAATCTTATGTACATATGGATAAAACTAATTCTTTTTTTTTGATAATATGATAGGTGTTCCTCAGAGTAGAATATTAGCACCATTGCTTTTTAATGTTTATATGTGTGATCTTTATCATAGCATAAAAATAGTATGATACTTACTTATGCTGATGATTGTAAGTTATTTAAAAGAATTATTACTTATAGTGATCACATTGAGGTTCAAAAGGATATAGATAGTTTTATTATATGGTATAGGTATAACAACATGGAGATTAACATTAATAAAACATGCATTGTTTCCTATACTAATAAAACTGAAAAATCTGTTTATCAATATAAAATTGAGAATGGTGTTATTAAATATAAAGAGACTATATCTGATTTAGGAATTATATTTTGTAGCAATTTTACTTTTAATGCGCATATTAAATGTATTATTAATAAAGCATACAGAAAGATGGGCTGTATTTTGAAATATGGGAGAGATTTATCTATTTCCATAAAATATAGGTTATTTTTTTCCCTTGTTGTTACAGTTTTAGAATATAATTCTTGTATATGGAACTTCAATCTGATTAATATTCAGTCTAAAATATATAATATTGAAAAAAGATTTAATAAATTAATAATGGGTGAATGTCAAACTGTCAAAACAGTATTGAAAGAAAGGAGAATGTTGAAGGATATGATATTACTGAAAAAGTTAATTGATGGGAAAATTGATGTCAGTAACTGTATATCAAAAATAGAATTAAAAGTACCTTGTCGTTTATTAAAAGAAATGCAAATTTTCAAGATTATTATATGTAAAAATACTTTCTTTGGTAAATCAGTTATTAATAGATTGCAAATGGTATATAATCTAACTTTTAATAATATTGATATTTTTTGCGATCAATTTGTGATGAATGTTAAAAAACAACTAAATGTATAATTATGAACATATATGTATATATAATTTTATGTATTTAGCTTGTATTTGATTATTATTATTTTTTTTTTGTTTGTTTTTTTAAATTTTAATTATTATCATTGTTATTATTATTATTATTATTATTATTATTATTATTATTATTATTATTTATTGTGTATTTCTGTTAAAGTGTAAATGTTGAAATGCACATAATAAATGGATATTGAATTGAATTATTATTATTATTATTATTATTATTATTATTATTATTATTATTATTATTATTATTATTATTATTATTATTATTATTATTATTATTATTATTATTATTATTATTATTATTATTATTATTATTATTATTATTATTATTATGTTTCAAAAGGCCTTTATTGTCTCAAAAGAATTACAAATTTTGCATTTACATAGTTTGTCTACATATAATATCCTGGATTGTCCATTATCATTTGAACACCATTAGCAAATCAATTACTTATAATAGAAAGGAAAAAATTGTTGCTAAATTGTCCTTGTTGCTAATTTGACATGCATATCCTTCTAAGTTTTTTTATAATGTTTAATTTCCTCAATTCACTATAACATAGATCTAATCTTAAGTAATGACCAGGTTGCTGCATAAATGTCAGGTCTGGCCAGTCTCTTATCCCTTTTCTGTATTATTTCAAGTTTATTTGAAAAAGTAACTGGATGTCTCCTGGAATTGTTACCAATTAGAAAAGTGCATCTAGTACACCAGTATGCATATAGCACAAAGGTTGCTGCCCTGACACTTGGTGTTAATCCTTCTCTAAATGCAGAAATCAATTGATGCATTGTTACATTAGACCTCCCGTAACTGCTAGTTATGAGATTTCTTATGTGCCTAAGTCCCTCACAGTGATATAGCAGATGTAATAGGGTTTCCTCAGCTCGATGGCATAACCCACAAAAGGGATCAATTGACATATACAGTCTTTTATGGCAAAGAAAATAGGTGGTAGGTAATGCAGATAGATTAAGTTTTATTAGAAAATTGAAAAACTTTGGTTCTAAGGCCCATCGTTTATACCTTTTAACCAATTGCTTATTATTAATTCTCAGTATTGGTTCTAAAGCAATTGTGTTATTATCTTCATGCATTAATTCATAAATTTCCCAGTATTTGTATTTATTAATAAATTGCTCTGGGATTATTATTATTATTATTATTATTATTATTATTACTACTACTACTACTACTACTACTACTATTACTACTACTTCTATTATTATTATTATTATTATTATTATTATTATTATTATTATTATTATTATTATTATTATTATTATTATTATTATTATTATTATTATTATTATTATTATTATTATTATATGCCATTACATTAAGTGATCATCTAATTGATAATATTATAGACTTATTCATGAAATTGTGTGCATAAAATGTAAGTTATTATTTTTTCACCCTAAAATAGTAAAATAAAATAATAAAGCAAAATAAAATAAATTGAAGTACTAATAATATAATTTTATTTATAAAGATAAATAAAAATAAAAATATTTCTTGTAAAGCTGAGAATGTGACTCTAAAACATATGGCTAATTTCTATTATATGCTCTCCATTTTGTAATATTTAATAGTATTTTTCATATGTCTATTCAAAATTCTTTTGCATCTAATAAAAATATGAAGTACCATAAGTTTTCTTTAATATAGTTATAATTTAAAGCAGTTGATAGTTAATGTATTAATTATAAAGTCTTAAGCATAGCTTTTCAAATGAGGCATGTAATCATAATTGGGTATGTATAATTTTATGTGGATAATGTGCTTTATTGATATGATCTTGTGATGGAAATGACTCTCAGACTCAATAAAATTACTATGACAAATTTAAATCAAAATATCATTTATTTACAATACCAAGAATAAATAACAAACAATTATACATATAAAATTAAATACGTCATTAACAAAACAAAATAAGCATTAAATGGTTTTGCATTGATAGCAAATTATTCACTTTCTTTACAAGTAAATAATGGTTATTATATAAAATCAATCCTTCCCACAGTTAGTATTTAGTTCTTTTTTTTTTTAATTATAAGTTTATTATTTTTATTATCATGTATGGTTTTACTCCTAATTTAATATATTTGCATCATTCATGAATTATCTGGGCATTATCTACTCAATTTTTTTCTTTACTATCTAATATTTTATAATTCCCAATATTATAAGAAAATTGTACCATTTAACTCATATTTCATATTACCAAACATGGCATAAAATATTAACTGTAATTTAATTAACCAAACCATTGTTGCTGTGGTAATAAAAAATATAAAACAATATTCATAATGTTATTAAAATGAATACTAAGCTAAGAACTCTTTCCATCAATTCATTTATTCCTCCATTTTCTCTATCACTTATATTTTATAATGTTCTTTGATCTCAGTTACCTTCAAGTAAATCTATTAAGATTTAGGAAAAAATTATAAAATCCTTTAAATATTTCATCTACCTTTGATGCCTCCTATATTATTATTTACTTAAAACTTTATCAATGAGAAACTGATTTTATTAAATACTATATTCAATAATATATCCTAGTAAAAAGAATAGGGGTTTCTTTTGAATATGAGGTGTCATATTTTGGCAGGCAGTCATTTTCTTAATGATTCTATCCCCATTTTACCCTGGCTTCTTCCCTGAGCACTTATGGTATATACTATTCTCATTTCTTTGTAGGAAACTCTCCCATCTCTTTCCAATAAATATATGGGTATCATACAGATTACTCCCACTTAACTATTCCTCAGTTTTTCAAAATAATATTTTATCCTATCCTGGAATTTTAACTCATCTTCCTTGATTGTGTATTTGGCATCTATTATTCTACTAATTCTTGACTAACAACTTAATATAATCTTCCCCATATGATAATTTTCTATCCATATCTATGATCATGTTACACAACAAATAATCTATTTCAATTATTATTATCAATAAGATATTTTTTTCTCTTTATAACAAATGAGATCATGATATTGTCTTACATCAACATTCATTCTTTATTACATTTATAAATGCATTATATTTTATAATAAGTTTGTCATTCTTTTCTGATAATCATATTACAATTAATTTCTTCAAGTATATACTGGTCAAAATATATAGTTAACATTATGTCACCCCCCACACACTTTCACATTATAACTCATGATTACTCTCTTCAAGCATACATTTAACATTATATACCAAATTGCAAACATAAATTCTTTAAATTGTCACTATGACAAATACTTTGCATTTATATTTCATTTTAAGTAAGAAAAATATTAGTGATAAATTGAAAATTAAATCTTTTTTTCCAATGCACTTTCAGTTTCCAATTTAATATTACCATGGTTACTCTTTAAATGTGTACCATTCTTCATGCATTGAGTTACTTCTATCTTTCTTCTATCTTTTCTCTATTAAAAGACATGTATAGTTAAACAAGACCTTAAACAAACAAGCCCAACTGATAAGACAAAAGGTTTTAAATCAGATGCATCCTTCTTAGATAGTTTTAATTTGCATACACATAGTCTTGCTCTTTAAAATGCCTTATGAAAAGTTTACTAAATATTCTTAAAAATCTCACATTATTCTCCCATGCTGCACAAACTTTAAAACATGTTCAAGTAAGTCATCAATAAGTTTACTTTTTGATTTCTCTCCTTTTCCTGGTATTCATTAGTCTTGTAAAATTTTAAACACACTGGATAATCCATTTACATTTCTAGCTTGTAGTACATTTTAATCTTAATTATCTTTGCTCATCTACCATTAAAAGTTACATAGATTTTTTTTCTAAATATAAGTTAAACATTTTCTTCAGAATTTTGCAAAATAAAATTTCTTATGAATCAATTGTTTAATTCCAAACAAAGATTAATCCCCCCCCCATACATCCCTCACAACAAATTAACTATTTGTAAAAATCTATAAAATATTTCTATCAACTTTATAAATTTAGTTCTAGGAATTTTTAATCTGTTTTTCACATTTAATTTATGATCAATTAAAATGCTTAATTAAAAATAGATAAATGAATGCTTTCTTATGTGACCACAGTTACATTTCTTTTTGAAGCAGTATAGTTGTTTTTCCTTTATCATGGTTATCATAGGCACAATTAAAATAACAACATTGATTTTTCAAACTTCTTGTTGGTATTATCTTGGCTATAAGATGGCCAAGATTGACACTTTAGTTGTAATGAAGATTAGTTTAGCTTGCTCAATGATGTTAATAATTACTTGAAAATATTTTATTTCCTTAGACTGCTTTTTAAAGATGATTTTTACTACTTAAGACATTAAATATTTTTAAGTTTTATAATTGTTTTTATGGAGAAATAAATTGAGATTGCTATCTGCTTTAAATTTTCTTGAATATTTTTCTTCCAGATTATCTACCATGTTATTTTTTAAAAAAAAAAACCCTGGGATAAAGCAACAATAAAAATTGCTTGTTGATCAATTTCCCAAACCAACTTTTATAACTTTAAAACAAAATGTTTTTCTGTTTCTATTTGAAATATTAAAATCAATAAATGTTTTACAAATGAAATTAATTTAAATCATTTGTTAAAAACTAGTTCCAATTCCAATTATATTTTTAATATATGATATTATTAATTGAATTTAAATACAAAGTTTAATAATAAATATTTTTGTTTATAAGATATTACAATTACAATAATTTTAAAATAAATTATCTTATATTACATAATTGTTCCTTCTTTCCTTAACTACAATTTTAGATCTTTAGCTTTTAAAGGAACATTGCATTAAATATAAATTAAAGTCAAATTGATAAGTAAGAATGTTTATTTAAAAGGGCAAATATTGTCTTGCAAAATTATATAGTAGATTATAATATAAATTATTTATACCTAGAAATGATTGTTGAATTTCTACAGAATTCTTTTTTTAATCTTTATATATTAAGTCATTGATTACTGTTATACCCAAGTTTATAGCATTATTATTATCTAAATTATAAATTTAAAATTTTGGAGCTATAATTTACATTTTATATATCATTCTTACCATGGATAACTGATCAAAAGATTACAATATATATACCCTGACTCTAAAGCTATTTTCTAGTATAAAATGGTCAGCTTAATATATTTTAAATTAAGAACGATAAATTATGAAGATATACAAATGATAAGAATAAAAGTTGTAGATGTTATGCACATACAATGGTGTCAGTTTGGTTATGATATTGGATGCACTGAATGAATTATTGAAAATTGTAGAAGTTAAATATCATCAATAGTAATAAATAAAATGTACTTCTCATCAGTAGAGAATTTGCATTTGATTTGTTTAAATAAAAATATTGCATGATGAAAAAAATAATAAAAAGGTTAAAAGAGGTTATTTTTATTAACAGAGGAAGCAATTTTCTTAATAGATCAGATACTAATATGAATCTTTTTGAAGAATGAAGAATAAGATGAAATAATGCATTATGAGACTTAATAGTATCTATTTTATAAATGAAAGTACTTTCACAAGTTATTTATTTAATGTTTTTTTAATGTTAAAGCTTATTATGATTTATTTATTGCATATATTGTTTGCAGTTTGCACTGTTTTTACACATCAACTCACACACACATAATTAGAAAGAATTTCCACCTTTAATGTACACACTGGACAAATCTTATAATAGCTCAACAATGTCATGTTGAGTACTGAGGATACTCTCAAACTCGAACACAAGATAGGAATTTTTAAAAAGATAAGAGCAGCCTCTATCTTCTGTTTGAGTTTGAGAGTATTATCCATACTCAGTTGACATTGTTGAGCTATTATAAGATCAGTACAAAACATATATTAAAGGTGAAAATCCTTTCTCTTTAACTACATATGATTTCAGTTCTTAATAAATAAATTTAAATTATATACATAAGCTAGTGAACACTTAAACAATTCCAATATCAATAACAATCAAGAAATTTAAACTGTTGACAAGGCAACCTATGAGAATTGTAACTTATTCAAAAAATAAAATCATGCTTATGTTAAAAATAAAAAAAATCTAAATTAAATAAAATTTAAAAGTATGTATATGATATTAAATAACATGTAATTGATAATTCTTAATCTAATAATTGACAATGAGCTTTTGTTTAAATGTTAAAAAATCTGTAATATTGTCAAAAGTGTGTGTAAAAATGGAATATGTATAAAATAAATTAATGCAGAATATATTAGCTGATTTGAGTAGTGTTGTCTTGATAACAAATTTATTGATAATCTATTGTTTTTTAAGGCTTACTGTATAATATGTTTATATATAAAAAGAATGAAATGCAAAACTTTATAAGTGATGCTTATATTAAGGCATGGTGCTTTTTGTCAGAGTCCCTGCAAATATAAAATAGGAAACTTTATATTTGCTTTCTCTGACAAATGATATTAATCAGGATGAATTTAACATGTTTAAGGAAAATCAGTTACTTCATAATAAATTTTGAGGTATTAGTGACATTATGATGGGGCTGCAATTCCTTTATCTTTTCTTGATTATCTTGTAGTTATCTATAATGTTAGTTTATTGGTACACTTTTTGTGCAGAAATAAAAACTAAAATTATCAATTAAAAAATCTGAAGATGTCAGTATTGTATAGATCTTATGCAAATATTACTGTAAATTTAAATCTTGAACCAAGCCAACAATGTCTAATTGGTTGTCTAATAATACAAAGAAGCTGACAACATCACTAATTGGTAGATTATTTGGCCCCAGGCATTTCAGAGTGTGATTTATTGTTTTAGTATTTCTGAAAAATATATTTTCAATAATTTATTTATAAATTTAAGCTTATTTATGCAATATATTTATAAAGTATTTAATTTACCCCCCCCTCAATATACATAATCATAATTAGATTTTTGTTTTTAAAAAGACAGAGCATAAAAACATAATTATAATAAAGCAGAAACTGTTTTCTACTGGTTAACATAATTGCTTTTATAAATGTCAATGAAAACATTTTTTGTGAAATTTTAATATTTTAAAATGATGTCTCAACTAAAATTTGTTACATTTAAAAATGAAATTGGAAATAAATATTTCATTCAATATTTTTTGTAGATATGCAATATTACATTCCAATATGAAAAGAACAAGTATGACCAAAATTGTCACTAGGGCCTTTTACATAACAGTGGAAAGAGTTGGACTTTAAATGAGTTAATTAGAAATATGGTGTTGATATTAGCTCCTTTAATATGGCTAATCATTTAACTTCAGAAGGTAGAGTTAATATAAAGTCACTTTAAAACTCACATAAATCAACAAACAAATATCAAATATATAATTACTAATAGTTATTATTCTTCAAGATAGGTGTAGATATTGGAATAGAAAACTTTCTAAGTGTTAATGCATCATGAACTTTGACAGATTGTGTGCATATTATAATTAAGTGCTAAGCTAGAAAAATATATGCAAGCTATTGACTTAGTGAAAAAACATAAGGCTAATCTTTTTCGTTATACATATTTCTTAGAACAATCTCCGAGCATCAGATGAGTTAGATGATTAAATATCTGAATCTCATCAGAAATGATAGTTCATTATTCTATTTAAATTAAAATTTTATATTATATTTTTAACCTGCACCTTTTAATATTAACGAAAAAAGGAAAACTGGACATATGTTTTTTTTTTTAAAAAAATAGGAACTTATTAACTAAATATAATAAGCGTGCTTACACGCAACTATAGAGAAGCTTATTATTTCTATAAATTAAATACGGGTTAGTGCTTTCGAGAAATTATGGCGTTCACATATTCATAGTAAGATGAAATAAACAATAATGGAGAGATGAGTGTATTTCTATATATTTGAAGAGATTCAAATTTATTTAAATTCAATATCAAATATTTAAATCATAGTGTTCATTTTTTGAAGAGAGGAGATGATGAGTCTCTACGGTTAATAGCATTCGTATTATTGGCTATATAGCAAGTCTCTCTTATTTTTCTCTTTGAATTATATTTTTTGCTGTATTGAATGATTGCCTAAGATGGGATAAATTGATGTCCTGATGCCTATTGGTGCTCAAGAAATACAGATCTATGTTCTGACTTATCAAAAGCTCTTTTGTATAATTATTGGTGCTGGGAAAAGCGTGTAGACAAGGATGTTCAGGATTCCCGATAATCGATTGATTAAAAACGCTAAGCTGTATTTAATTTATAGAAATAACAAGCTTCTCTAAAGTTGCGTATAAACGCATTAATTACATTTATTATATACTCTACAGAAGAAGTATAAACAAATAACGTCATTATTAACTAAATGTTTTTGCTGAAAGAAATTGCAATCAACCAAAAAAAAAAAAACTTTTTCAAGCTGAAAACAATCTTATTTTAGAGTGGAAGAAACTGGACGTGAAAAATGTATTTATTCTGAAATAAAAACTTAAGCGAGCAGAAAACTTCAGTACACTGGAAAAGAAGATAGTTGTACTTAAAAAAATTGTAAAGCACTTTAGTTATACTTAGATTATACAAATGAAATATTTCATTAATCAGTTATATAATTGTACCATTATTTTTTAAATTGGTAATGTTAACTCGTATAACTTATTTGTGCATGATAAATTTGTAAATAAAATAATATTATTTCATACACATATAAACGAAAGAACATGTACACAATCTATATAAATACCTGTATAGACAAAAATGATTAAAACTTACGCACATTGAATTATTTTACGAATCCATATGTATATTATGAGTTCATTTGTGTTTATGTACATCTATATACATGTTAGATAACATAAATCTAAAGATTATGATATTTAATATATCTGAAATAAACTAAAAATTGCATTAGTGAAAGGTAGTAAAAAAAAAAAAGAAAGATTTAAAATATTAAAGAAGTCACATTGCTACCTATATATTAATCATCATTAAAATTTAAACCTTTAAATATATTAGGTTATTTTTTTTTAAATTAAGACTACGATGAGTATTAGCAAAGCAAATAAAAAAAACTTTTGACAATCTGAATAATGCAATATTTATATTGAATTACCCAATATATTAATCTATAAGATATTAGAACATAAACAATATAAAATTGGAGACACATTTTATTCATATCTTGTTTCTCTTATATTGATCACAAGCAATTCAACCCACTCAAGGATACTACTTATATTTTTCTCTTGATGTATTACTACAAAATTATATTATTTTTCCATATATATATATATATACAAAATTATATTATTTTTCCATATATATATATATATTGTAACCCAAAGTTCAAATCACAATCAAGTAGAAGCAAAGACGACTAGTTGAGATGAGTGCGTTTATGTGGAGTGCTTTTAGTTTTGATTGCAGCACTTACAAAAATTAAATTAAAATGAATGCATGTTGATTTTCCACATAAAATAAAAAATAATAATAACTATTCCAGAATTTAATTACATTACAATTTAAGAATAATAAATTTCTCAAAGTATTCTTATAGATATATGATAATAATCTTACTGTATTTTTAAATGCATATATTCTGTTAAGATATCTTTTAAGGAAAAAAAACCTACTTTAATATAAATTAATATACATTTTTAAATAAGGCTAGCAAACTAACTCTCAGTTTTAAATTGAATATAATGTCCAATTAATTAATTCTCAGGATTATTAATTAAATTAATCTTAATTATTTAATTAAAAGATGTGTAGATTTAAAGTTTAAGTTATTCTAGGTATGATGAATATAAAAGGAAATTTTATTGTACATCTAATAATTTGTATTTCAGATAGCAATAGTAATAATAAATGGTGTGTATAAATTGATTAAATGAATATGTAATTTAATAGCTTGGAAGTATGATCTTTTATTTCAATAATATGTAAAGACAATGATTTCAATAATGATTAAACAAATGTATTTAAATATAACAATTACTTTATTACAAAACAAGTATAAAACAAAATAATAAAATTATAAGCCAATAATAAATGTAATTTAATAATAAAATTTTAGAACAATATTAATAAATATTATTGTTTGTTCTTTTTGATTAAGCTAATATTGGATTATGATTACGTGTTTTAATTCTAAAATGTTACAAAGACATGACAGTCTATTGGAGATGGTTGAACAGTGTTAAATCTAAACCTAATCTTACTTATAGGAGGGTAAGAATGTTTCATAATATCCTTAATTATCTTTGCAACAATATTTAATAGATTATCAATCCCATCCTTTAAGAGTTGGTTGGTTCTTTTACTCTTTTGGAGGAAGCAAAATTATTTACTTAGTACCCCTGATGCTATACAAAGTGCATAGTTTCATTCATTATGATATTCATATCTTTTACCAGCACAACTGGCTATGCTTTCGATATTTATTTAAAATGTAAATAATTAGCTGAATATATTTCTACTACTAAATACGATTGAGTTTCTTGATACTATAAGTCTGCTTTATTGCATAGTAGAGCATTTTAAATTAAACACTTTGTAAATATATAAAAAATATTCCTTAGTAATTTAATCATCTACTCAGGCTGTTTAGCTACTTATTAATCTGAGGCTGAACCCAAGGACTATAAAACAAAAGTCAATTAAACATGAATGGGTTTACTGAAGTTTATAAGTTAGTTTAACTATATGCAACCTGACTACAACATAAAATGTAAAACACATTTATTATATTTTTACCTAATATCATTAACAATAATTCATATCTTGTCCTTATCTTGAGAACTTCATTATTTATTTATTTTTACACTAATAATAACTCATTCGAATATCAGCCTTTCAAGCTAATTGAGCATGCGCCTTTTGAGAGTGTTAAATAAATGAATACTCTCCTCTTCAATCCAAGATATAGTATTCATTTATTTAACACTCTCAAAAGGTGCGTGCTCAATTAGCTTGAAAAGCTGATATTGGAATGAAATATAATTGCAAGCATGGTGCTAGATAAAATATTTGCTTATTTACTCATAATTAAGTTTCAGTAAGAATGACGTCTAGTAAATTCTAAGTAATTACACCGACATCATTCAGCCAAATAACATCATAAATAGTAATTTAAAGTGAGAATATACTCACGCTCTCTTCAGAAGTTCTTCAGATTTGCTCATATAAAAGAATTTGAGTCATAGGAATAAGAGGGATTCTTTTTATTCCTGCATAAATGCTATCTCTCGGATTGAAGAAGAGAGTATTCATTTATTTAACAATCTCAAAGGCGCGTGCTCAATTAGCTTGAAAGGCTGATATTGGAATGAAATATAATTGCAAGCACGGCACTAGATAAAATATTTGCTTATTTACTAATAATAACTATAAACTAAATAATTCAACAATTAAACACAAATTTTATTTAAATGATTCCTCAAATACATAATCCTACTTTTATGGACGGCTGAGAATTATCTTGTGGAAATACTGACATTTTCCAGAGTATTCCAATGTTTATAATTTACTGAAAATACTTTAGATATATCTGATATATTGGGCAGAGAGCACCTTCTCTGCATGATGACCTGGCATTGCAGCAGAAATTTTATTATGAGTAATTCTCTTCAAAGCTAAACATATTTTTATGTGATTTCTTTATAACTAGCATATTAAAAATTTATCCCAACAATCTAAAGATTACTATTTACATCAAAAAAGTACCCTAAAGCATATAAAACAATCTATACTTTTAAGATATTTTAATAACTTCCAGAAAACATCTATACTGATATCCAACCACATGCTAGAACATTGTATTTTTATGAGTTCACTCTTCACATTTTATAAGGAAATCTCCATAAAGATTTACCACCATCAACAAAATTGTTGAAATCAAATTGCAATATTCCATGATAGCAAAATAATATTATTATTTAAAAAACAAGAAAAGTATGACATATGAAGCTTGTTTACTACAATCATTGTTCTACCGCAAGAATTAAAGAAATGATGCAGTGTTCTTTTTTCAATTTGTAATCAATGTTATCCAAGCTTTTGCAATTCCCACATTTGGAGTATGAGGTTTTGTCCACAAGTTGATGTCTATTGGCCAACAAATTCCATGATCTTACATTGTGGGTGAGATTCTTTTCATCACAGGTGCCATGTTTGCACTAGCTGCTGCAGTGGACTTCTTGTATATGATATGCATTGCATATATTATAGCACAGGTGCCTGTTTTACCAAATTGCAAGAAGAGTTTGCTAAAGAAATCATACATAATAAACACGTCCAGTATGCAACTGTGTCTGCTGTAATTTCAGCCATTCAGAATTAAATGGCTCTGGTACAGATATTAAATCCAAACATTAAATTTATTGTCTTTTTAAAGAGAATGCATGCTGCATGCATGTGGACTTCTTTTGTTTGTATTTAGAAAGAAAAGATTTATCATCAGATTCTTCTCATTTTTTTTAAATGGAGCAGCTGAAGTTACTTATAAAAATAATTATAATCACCCTGTTTCCATCATTTTATAGTTCACTTATAGACTTTCTTTATTTTTCATTATTTAACATATAACACATGTTATGTCCAAAACACACAACCAACACTTTGACTTAAGATCTGCTAAACCAAATTTATTGACTTTTATTTAAAATGAAAGTGAGTAAAAGATAAGGTAAAATTATATAAACTATATAAATATTTTGCCATATCCTTGTTCATGCTCTTTAGGCTTTTTAAACTCAAGACTTACATTATCTACAAACATCCAGTAAATTGCATACCCTTGAAGTTCTCAAGTTCATGGAAAAGTTTTTGTGTGTATGAGAGGAAAATAGAGAGTTTAGTAATTTATCTATATTGAAAGTTTTTCTTCTAATATATATTGATAAGGTGCTGTTTTGTAAATGTGATTTTAAAAAATAAAATCAAAAAAATGTTAAAAATTATCAATAAATGGATTAAAATATATTAAAATTGCTTAAATTCTTACTTGTAATTGGCATAAAAATATGGAAAGTGTTAACAGAGATTTTATATTAAATTCATATAAATATTATAAGCTATATGAAACTTTGATGATAACATAAAAATGGAATGTTGAATCTAATTGTTTAAAAAATGCATATATTATTATATATCATAAAATTTTCATTTACAGTATACAATTTTAACTAATTGCAATAATCTGTTCTCACTAAATATTAAATAAGAAGCACAAATAATTCCTACTTAATAATACTTAATGATTTAAAAAAATTTAATAATGCATGTTGAGTAATCCTACTTTGCATTGCATAGTTGGCACATTGATCCATTTTAGAATGCTGATCAATTTATGATAATTATAATATTTTCATATTATGGCATTCATAATCACAAATCCTTTATTATAGAATTGATTTTTAATTGCAATTTTATGTAAAGAGTAGTTTAATTCTTTAGAGAAACACTTGTAATATCTTTATGGTTGGCATTTATTACATATTTTAAAAGTAGTAGATTATTAATCCTTTGTTTAAATGTACTTAATTTATTTTTCTATATAGGTCAGGCCATATTAATAATTTATAAGACTTTAGTAAATAAATAATAATCTATAGACTGAATTAACTTCATTGATTTTCATCAAGAGTTAAGCATTTTCTTTAAAGCCACAAATGTTTCTGATATATCTATAGTGTGACAGGTTGTGGATAATTGTGGTGGAAATAAAATAAGGGGAAGTATGTACTGATAAAAAAACAAAAAACATGAAACATATATTGAATGAGATTTACATAACATTTTATTTTGTGTTACACCCAATGTTATTAAATTGGTAAACAAAAAAGTAATATTATATAAAATGTTATGCAAATGCAAGACTTCATGTATAGATGAGTCATGGTATAATACTAGGAAAAGGTTGAAAGTTCATCAACTATTATATAACTATAAAATATAAGAGTAGTAATGATTTAATAACAACATTTTTTTGGATCAGTGAATTTACTTTTAATTTTCTGGAAAATGTTAAGATTCTCCATGAGGAAAGAAATCATAATAAATGAAAATTTAAAAAAGCTTTCTTGATAGATAAAAATAAAATATTCTCAATTAATAGACAATGTGTTAACTTTAAAATTCATATATCACAGGATATAACATTATGACATTTACATCCACTATTTTTTAAAAAAAAAAGTATACTAGTAATATACATCATCACATAATATTTAGATGTTCATAAACTTTTATACTTGAATTTTGTCTATTAATTAAATATTTTCCATTTTTATTTATAAAAATGCCTTCTTGAATTTTTTATTATTGGTTCAGTCTCATAAAAAATTCTAGTGTTACCAGATCAAAATTAAAAATAAAATTACATATTCTTTTGTAATAAAAAATAGATGCTATTATTAAATCTTTATCTTTTTTTTACTTCTTAAATAATGTATATTAAAGGTTATGTTTTTAATTAATTTCTTAATATTGTCTTTCAATTTTTAATATCTGGAGTTATGCTTTCACATATGATTTTAAAAACAATATTATATTTTTGATTTTTAGGTATCATATTTTTTTACTTATTCACCAATATCCATTTTTTTTTATTATTATTATTATTATTATGCTTTTTAAATTTATTATTCTTTTTAAATTGACATGATGCAATACTACTAACTGGTTTATTATTATAATCAAATTCAGTTCTTTGGAAAATATTAACTATTTTGTAATTTATCTTTATTATATCAACACAGTTTATCATTCGAATCCCAAAAAATGGTAAACATATATATATATATATATATATATATATATATATATATATATATATATATATATATATATATATATATATATATATATATATATATATATAGCAGATATGAATTCTCAAATAACCTTTGGGGTTATGATAATTTAAGATCAAATAAACTATCAATTTTAATATAAATGAATCACATCACATGTTTTAGGCACCATAATCACTACTGTACCCTAGCTACAGCCAATCATCATGCCATCCACATTGGTCAGCATAATCGCAACTGTAACCTGGCAACAGCCAGCCTTCATCTACTAAACAGTCATGTCACATTGGCAAGCACCACAATCACATCTGTAACCTAGCTTCCTGATCTAGCTGGTCATCACTGAATCATATCACACATTTTAGTGATTAAATTTTCTTATGGAACCTAATGTCTCACACGATCAAGAATATAAGCATGAAGAAACAAAAATGCAAAACTAATGAAATGATTCCTGGATTGAATAAAACAATATATTATTGATTCTTAAAGTTTATTGAAGATAATATATTAGCTTCATTTGAAGGATTAATCTTTTTTGTGTTTTTACCATGGTTTCACAATTTCCAATGCATAATGCTATTGTCATTTACCTCATAATATTTAATAATATTAAAAAATGAATTAAAGATATGCTCTAATTATTTTATTGATTTAGAAAATTTTCAGATTTTAATTACAATTATTGTCACTATCATTAAGTGTAAAATTAAAGAATTATATAAAAAACTAATAAACCTTCAAAAGAGAATAAAATTACCACTGTTCATATTCAAGAGCATTTTTTGATTAGAGTGTAAATGAATTTACCATAATTTCCTTTAACTTATTATTTTTTGTAAAATTATTAAATATTTATTTATTATTATTTTATATTTAAATTGATATTTTATTTTAATGCAATAGCTTTTAAAAGTATTCATTATGTCAACCAAAATCATCTTCCTTAAAACTGTCTTATTGTTGAGAAGTTCTTTCTTTTCTCTATTGTGTTTCATTTATTACTATTTTAATTTACAAAGTGGATATTTTGGTTTTCAGAAAACATTAATTTTTGAAATTACTTTTTGGATAAACTTTTGAAAAAAAAAAAGTTGTAATCAAAATAATCTTCATTTTATTTAAAAACAAAGCCGAAAAAAAGCAATTGCAAAAATTATTTGTTTACAGGTGAATAGAGAAAACTCAATAAATCATGAGATATTCCATGACACACTTTATTCTAAGCAAATAAAAAAAAATTGAATAGTTGGCAATAGATTTTAAAATAACTGAAATTATGTCTGAATTTTATAATTGTCATATTTTAATATCTTTTATTGTTTAATAGTTTTTTATTAATTATTAAAAATAATCTGTATGAATTATAACAAATAAAAGTGATTCAATATTTATATATAATTATTATGCAAAAAAAAATCCAATCATATTGTAATCTTTTTTAGCAAAACATGTATATATGAAATATAATATTTCCAAAAGTGAATAAATTAAGATTATAATTACTCAAATTCCATAAACTTTTTATATACTTTTGTCACTATTTTTCTTATGTCTGGATTCCTGTAGTGTAAAATGTGGATCAATTCTAATATGATTTCTAAAACTAAAAATAACTTAGGGATCATTATTTAATGAACATTACATCTAACATATATGCTTATTAACATTTTTAGAAGAAATATTACTCTTGTTAAGAGAATGAGTTAGTTTTGATAGTATCAAAATTAAACATTGTGAATTCATCTATTAAAAACGGCAAATTGAGAATCACATTTGTATTAGATGTAATAATAAACGTATAAATAAATCATTTTCATGAATACAAATTTACAGACTTTTTATTGTCTATATTACAATTATAGGTTTTAAAATATCTATTCTTCATATTGTGTTAAAATTCTTGCTAATAATGAAAAATGTAAATTATGTAAAATGCTACTAAATATATGGTTGCACATGAAATTGTTTTTAAAAAACTGTGTAAAAAATTTCTATAAGAAAATAAAATGACCTTCAAATGATTACAGAAGTTGAAATCAATTTGAAGACATCTATTAATAGTAACAACAACATATATAAATATTATGTGAATATTTTTGTAATAAATTATACATTGCAAAGGTGTGAGTATAAAATAAGATCTGTTATTGCACTAACCTTGCGATCTTAATTAATATTCTAAAAATACTTATATACAAAATTATTAAAAAGTCTATTCACAAATTAACAATTTTTAACTATATTATTCTCGAACGTTTTTCCTTTTCTAATAAAAGAAAACATAAGGTAAAAATGTATATATTTTCTTTTTAATGTAATAGATTTTTATATGCAGTGATTATTTTAAATACTTCATTATATAACAAAGTTTTTTATAGTTAGTAAAAAGTTTAAGCTTAGAGGACTTTAAATATACAATAATTTAAAGTTTAAAATCATTTTTTCTTTTTTATAAAAAAAATAAATTTTAATTTGAAGTTTTAAATCAATTTTTCTAAAAATGTAGAATATGTAAAAAAGACAACATAAAAATTTATATTTTATCGCTAAATTTGAAAAATTAAATTTTGTATTTGATTATATAAAAGAAAATATCGATTTTTAAAATTTTTTAAACATTACGTTTTATTTCAGTGGTTTGTTTGAAGTTATATTTAAAAAGGTTATTCATTGACTTGTTTGGAGCTTAACATTGTATGTAGCAGAAACTATTAAGAAAAGTTAGGGAAAACTATAGAGAATAGGGATAAGTATAAAATAAAAGATAATTTGGAAAAATAAAATTTGGAATGCAGATATATTAAAATTAGTGTAAAAAGTTTATTTTATTAAAAAATTCAAAAGTATAAGAACAACTGAAAATATATTAGATGAAAAAAATTGGTTAAAGGACTAAAGAAATATTCAATATTTATAGACAATAATATTAATTATTTTATTTTGTATCTTATGTAGTTAACAATTTTTAATCTTTTTTAGATATTCCTTATGTAGAATGATTTTTTTTTTTTGCATAAATTATGTCTATTTATATTATATGTCATATGTGTTTACTATTATTCTAGGGTGGATAGATGACAGCTTTTATGTGGATTACTCTACAAATAGCATATATTAAAATATTAAACACATTGTTTCTATATGAAAAACATACTTAATCTTAATGAACTTTAACTTAAAAGAGAAAATTATGAAAATACAAAATAAAATATTAATATGAACTCTGACAATGTCATGAAATTTACCTACACTACCTTTACAGATGAAGGAGACCTAGACTTTCAAAATGAAAAATGATTATATAGTATTGGCAATCATAAATATCTTAAATGCTAGGTATACTCTCTACAAATTTATCTTTTCTTCATCTAGGAAACATTTTAAAATTGCTACAACTTAAAACTAAGAAAATGGAGATTCTTTACTAAATAATTGTTCAGCAAAAAGTTGCATCTTAAAACTCTTAAATATATATTGTTTTGAAAGAGTTCATTCAAAACAGATGTTAATGCACCTTGATGAGTTTTTTCACTATTGTTGGAAAATGATACAATTAAGATTTTATGGAATATATAGGTCCAAAAGACAATTGTTATATAGGGATGGAACACAAAGCAAAAATGGAATTTTAATATTGAAATACCTAATTAAATAAAATATCATAAATATATGGTATAATATAAAAATATTGGCATAATACTTTTTTATGGAAGCTGCATTTGCACATATCTTCTAATGAATATAGCAATCAACATTCAGATAGATAATTTTTATGTATGCATTATTTATAAATCTCTGGACCTAACCTCTACTTCTAAATTTTCTTACATCTTTTGTATATATAGCAGATATGAATTCTCAAATAACCTTTGGGGTTATGATAATTTAAGATCAAATAAACTATCAAATAAACTATCAATTTTAATAATGGGTGAAATTTAAATAATATCCATCAACTTTCTTTTGCCAAACAAAAAACATTCCATTCATGTAGATTGAGGATTGGATAATATCTTTGACTTCTTGTGCAAAAATAATTCAATCTTACTTCCAGATTTATTAATATTGAATCATACCCTCTCCCTATATTCAACATAAATTAAGTTTAATCATCCTTAAAAATATAGTTAAAAGTTATTCTGTTCTGAGATAGAATTTAAAAAAATTGACTGGAGTCATTGTTAATGATATTTGTCATATCAGATATTTAAAAGCAAATTGGTAAAGCAAAAAAAAAAAGGCATCAAACTTCTCTTTCATAATATTCACTCTAATATCAATCTAATAAACTAATAGGTAATTGTTGAACTTGAATTTTCTTTTGATTGTCTTAAATTAGAAATTTTTTTCCAGGAGTAGATAAAAGATTTAATTAAAATCTAATCTAAAATATAATGAATAAAATTGTGCAATAAGAATGTTCTATAAAAACTACTCCAAAAAATTAGAAAAGTATATCAGTCTAAAAATCAAATAAGCCCAACATTGTTAAAAAATTATGAATCAATAATTTTAATATATTTTTCCTAGAAGCTATTTGATATTTAGACCAGAAAGAAACTACTTTGAGCAGATACTGTCTTTCACAAATAGTTTTCAAAAAAAATTTAAAACTGGTGCTATTGTTTTGATTTAATCTTCAGTTAATGATTTTCATTGGAAAATGATCTTATAAAATTATCTATAATCTTTTATTGCAGGCCAACCATAAAATAAATAGAAAACATGAAGTGTCAGTAAATGCCATTCTAGATAAAAAAAGTGTTTACAGAATAATCTACTAAAAATAAGTTCTCTCACCTACTTTATTTAACACATTCATTGGTGATTCTATAAAATACAGAATGCACAGAAATTCATCTATGCTGAGAATATTGTGCTGATTTCAGAAAAGAATCCATTTCAAAAATAAAAAAAATATTTCAAATGGTATGTGAAAGGTTTGGAAATATTTTTCAAAAATTACTGTTTTATTCTTTATCCAATGAAGAGAGTAGGTTCAATTTTTTATCTAAATAAAAAGAAGACATCTTATAATCTGTTCATAATCCTTCAAAGCAATATACTGAAACGTAATCATATCTCATACTATTTAGAAGCTATATTGAATCAATTTATTTTCCCCATTTCATTAATATTCCATCAAAAATAATTTTTAGGTACATCCATCTTTGAAAGCTGTTTGTGTTACTTGAATTATAATGCAAGTACTTTTGCACAGCATATTCCACTAGAAAATATTGTGCATCTGTTTGAAGAAAAAGTATCCACACTAAATGTATACACATTTAATTAAATATTACTGTATGAAATATTATGCAGGTGTATTTTTGTCTATTCCTTTGTAGAGTCTTTCTGTTCTTTCACTTTTTCTTTCACCAAATATCAGATTTATCTAGGAATTCAAGATATAGTTTATCATATATAGCTCATTTCAATGTGAGATCTCTTTTCTTCAGCCAAGAATCCACAACTAAAGAATATTGGCATAAAAGTGGAATTTTTATCAAGTTGCAAACACGTTTTTTTCAGATCCAATAATAAGATGAGCTAAATTTGATTTTTCTGAGATGATGTTGGAGTCTCTCATCAGATCCAGGACAATCTCTAATTGTTTCACCCAGCTACTCCATAAATGAAACCTAACAGCTACTACTCATATATATATATATATATATATATATATATATATATATATATATATATATATATATATATATCATCATTATCAACCATTATCAATCCACTGCAGGATGAAGGTCTCTCCAAGTTTAATCCATCTTCTCCGATCTTTAGCTTCTCTTCTCCACATCACCCCTACACATTTTCTTATTTCATCCATCCATCTTACATGTGGTCTCCTTCTAGGTCTTTTACAATCTCTTGGAATCCAGTTTAAAAGTTCAATTGTCCATCTATTATCATCTCTTCTAGCAATATGTCCAGCCCAACTCCACTTCAATCTTTTAATTTTTTCAATGAGGTCAGTAACACCTGTTTGTTCTCTTACCCATACATTGCGTTTTCGATCTCTTCTTGTTACTCCCAACATACATCTCTCCATACTTCTTTGAGTGGTCTGAAGTCTCTGTATTGATCTTCTGTTAAGTGTCCAAGTCTCAGATCCATAAGTAAGAACTGGTAAAACACATTTGTTAAAAACCTTTCTTTTCAAACACATAGGCATATTTCCTTTTAATATCAAGTTATTTCTACCAAAAGCACTCCAACCAAGTTTAATTCTATGATTAATTTCCTCTATTATGTTTCCATCTGTATTAATAATCTGACCAAGGTATTTGTAACTCTTAACTTCTTCTAATTCATCATAATCAATCTTTATTTTCATATTTTGAGCAAATCTATTAAACATTACTTTAGTCTTTTTAACATTTATCTTTAGTCCTACTTTCCTACTTTCATCTGATAACTCCTGCAACATTTCCTGCAGCTCTGAAGCATTATTTGCAAAAACAACTACATCATCTGCGAAATCTAAATGACTTAAATAATCTCCATTTACTTTCACTCCTTTAGTTTCCCATTTTAATCCACAAAATACTTCTTGCAGCACTGCTGTAAAAAGTTTTGGAGATATGGAGTCACCTTGTCTTACACCTTTCTCAATGTTGACTTTCCCAGTATCATTATGTAATCTAATTGTTGCTGTTGCATTTTTATAAATATTCTTTAAAATATGACAATATCCTGGATCTATACCTTGATGATCCAATGCTTTAATCACTGAAGAAATGTTTATAGAATCAAATGCCTTTTCATAATCTACAAATCCAAAACATAATGACAACTCATATTCATTTGTCCTTTCTATAACTTCTCTCAATACTTGAATATGATCTACTGTACTAAAACCACTTTTAAATCCAGCTTGTTCTCTTGGTTGGTGAAAATCCAAGGTTCTCTGTAGACGAGTTGTAATTATCTTGGTAAAAATTTTATATAAAACTGATAAAAGGCTGATAGGTCTGTAATTTCTAATATCTTCTTTATCACCTTTTTTAAATATTAATATTATTACTGCATTCTTCCAATCATCCGGTACATCTTTATCATTTAGACATTTGGTATATAACTTTGCTAATATTTTTTCTGTTTCTTCACCTGCTTCTTTTAATATATCAATTATAATTCCATCATTACCTGGAGCCTTTCCTTTTTTCATACATTTAATTGCATTTCTCACTTCTTCATTTAAAATTCTGGGCAATTCGGAAGATGTAATAGATATAGGAGGTACTTGTTCTTTATTACTATATAATTCTTGATAAAAATCTTCTACCAATTTCATAATGTCATCCCTCTTTTTAGTAATAATTCCATCTTTTTTCCTTATTGCAGATATAAATTTCCTACCAATACCAAAATGTTGTTTTACATTCTTAAGACTTTTATTTTCTTCTACAGCTTTTCTTGCTAATTCACAGTTATACTTTCTTATATCATTTTCAACTCTTTTCCGCACCATTTTACAAAATTCGAGATATTCAATTCTTTTTAATGCATCATTCTTGCATATCTTCATATTCCTTCTTTTCTTCATAAGTTCTCTAGTCTCAGTAGAAATTTTATTAGTCAATTGCTGCTTTTTTCTACCAGCTATCTTTGTTGCAGTTTTTAAAAGTGTATCAGTTATTTTCATATTAATTTCATTCAAATCTGAATCATGTTCAAAATCTACTAATACTTGAAACCGATTTGTAAGTTCTAATTTAAATTCATTAATGTTTCTGAAGATTAGGAATATCAACTGTAAATATAGTTTTTCTTAATAATTTTTGTCTCTCTAGTTTTACATTAACATGTATCTTACCCCTTACTAATCGATGATCACTTCCTGTGTTAAATTTATTAAGAACATTACAATCTTGAAATATGTATTTCCTGTTAGTCAAAATATAATCCAATTCTGCTGTACCTTCATTTGGATGCTTCCATGTCCATTTCCTTCTAACATTTTTCTCAAAAAAAGAATTCATAATATAAAGTTTTTCCTTCTCTGCAAACTCCACAAGTCTATGTCCTCTCTCATTTCTATTACCATAACCAAAATTACCTACAACACTTTCATCTTTCATTTGTTTACCAATTCTAGCATTAAAATCTCCCATAACAATTTTAAAATGTTGTTTACTCTGATCAAAAGCCTTTTGTACATCCATATAAAAATCTTCTACTACTTCATCACTGTGAGAACTTGTTGGGGCATAAACCTGAATTATCTGCATTTGATATCTGCTATTAAGTTGTATAACTAATCTTGCCACTCTGTCTGATACACCATCAATCTCCACAATATTGTTCTTCCACTTTTTATTTATAATGAATTCTACTCCACTTGTATTTCCAATATTTGTGCCTTTATAATAGAGCATATGTCCACTTTTTAAATCAATTGTCTCTTCACCTTTTCTTCTAACTTCACAAAGTCCAATAATATCCCATTTAATATAAGAGAGTTCTTCTTCTAATTCTTGCAATCTTCCTTCACTTGAAAGTGATCTGCAGTTGTAAGTACCTAAATAAAAAGTCATCATCAAATGGCAGCCTGGGTCCGCCTCCAGGATATTCTTAGCACCCTCCGCCTTCGGCCACCAACTGCTGCCTTGGTTGGTGACTTTACAGCCTCCTGGGATTAAGGGCCATGCTTTATTTTTGTCTGTCATAATTGTATAATTGGGAAAAATCTTTATCATTTACACAAACATTCATTCTGCCTTATCAGGCACTGAGAAGAAAGACCATGGTGTTTCTTGATCTTAAACTCAGAGGTAAAAAGCCAATAAACTCACCACGCTGGCTAATGCGTGTTGGTGAGCAACCCATCCATGTTCGTATACTATATGAATAAACATATAGTAATAACAGCTGCAACGACAAGAACGTATGGAGTGGACATTAGGAATTTGCCCTGCTCGGTTCCTTTAAGGCCTCCAAGAGGAATCAAAGGGCTCCTTTCAGTTAATAGCAAACTCCTTTCTGCAGCCATATATATATATATATATATATATATATATATATATATATATATATATATATATATATATATATAACATGAACCTTAAAGTTAATAAATGTCAAATGTATAGCTACAGTGATGGCAATAAAAGACTTAATAAAATTACTAATTATTCTATCTTCTGGTTGGCATCTGTACAGATTTCTTTATGATATTTTGTTAATAGAGAAGCTGTCTTAAAATCCACATGCTAAATAAATAAATAAGCACTATTTTGATAGTTATTGATTTTAAATGGTAGTTTCAGTCAATAGAAGGAGTTTTCACTATTAGATGAAACAATTTTCAATTGAATCTTGAAGTTTTGAATAAAATTTGATGTAATCAAACAATCATATTTTTTAATTTCCAAAGCAATATTTAAAATAATATTTAATATTGTCATCATTAATTTTTAATAATATTTTAATTGTAGAAGCAGACAAAAATAATACATAAGAAAATATTGTTCTAACTAAAATCATTGAAGAAAGGAATATATCTGAATCAGATATTAACTATTTTTTTTTAAATGTAGCATGATAAAAAAATA
>JAQFVV010000108.1:4397335-4419622 GCA_028023455.1 Epiperipatus broadwayi
TTGTATGAGATCTATACAATACTGACATCTTCAGATTTTTATTAAAACTAATAATTTTTGAAAACAATTTCTATGCAAAAAGTGTATATAGTAAAGTAACATTATAGATAACTGCAAAATCATGAAGAAAATCCAAAAGGAATACCATTGCCACCATAATGCCCTAAGTGTCTCAAAACAATGATTTCAATATTATGATACCAATAAGGATGTTCTTTCAGTTTCTGAATTGGGTTTTAAATCTACAAATTTGAAGATATATATTTACAATGCAATGATCATTCATTTGTCCTCAAGATTTTAAAACTGAATACAAGTCAGTGTCTATTTTACATTATACTATAATGGGGTGTCAAGAATCAGGTATTTAATATATCTAGCTCACTTGAAGGCTAAAAATTGTTCCTGAAATGTATGTGTAGTGAGAGAGAATGATCAGAGTTTCTGTCAGAGTAGATGTTTATGATATGACAAAAACAGTATTGAACTTTTTAAAAAAGTATGTTACAATGATCTTGAATATGAATTTTATGACAGATGCAAACCACATTTTCATTATGAAAATTATTATGAAATCATTTTAAAGAGATGTAATAATGATTAATTTTATTAAAAGAGCAAAGATAAGTAAGAATAGAAAACAATGTGTTGTAATTTTTAGAGAAATATTTTTTTATTTTATTTTACAAAATAAAGTAATATAACATTATAAATAAATAAATTAAAGATTAGCTTGTGAAATATTTGGAGATATTTATGTTTCACAAATTGGTTTGTATTGTTATGCAAAACTCAAATTTATCATTTGTTTTTTCTGGAGTTTAAACTGCTAAACTCGTTTATGGATATTAGATACTTATGAAAATGACATTGTATTTTAGGACTGTTTCAAATATATAAAAAAGTTGAACAGATTTCCAAGAATTTTTTTTATGACTTTCTTAAAATGCCCCAGATTGTGATGGATCACGTGTTTTAAATTAATAAAGTAAATTGTTTATCTTTAATTATTTCAGCTAACTTATAGTTTTATAGATTATTTATTTTTTGTTCATTGTAATTTAGTTTTCTTATATTTAAAATACATATAACTATAATATTGATTATTATATTGATGAAACTTTTAAAAAGGATTTCTAAAATATTTAATACAAATAAGATGAATAGTCAAAATAAAAGTCATAGATCAATTCATAGATCACATGACCCTTTCTCTTAATCTTGTAATTTTAAACAGAGGGGGGTTCCCCTTCTCTTTTTCTTTTTGTTATATATGCCTGGGCCCACCCCCTAAAACATTTTTTTTCTCTGCCCCCCCCCCCTCCCCCCCTCCCTCGGGTTTGGTGGGTTTTCGCTCGTGGGGGGGGGGTCGGGGTAGGTTCTTACACTACATCTAAAAATCCCAACCTTACAATCTAAATCTAAATTTTTTAATTATTTGTATGTTTTTAATTACATATTTTCATATTTTCTCATTTGTTCTAGTCCATCTCTCCTATCCTTCATAGTATTTTTGATTGTGTGATATATTTTTTTTTAGTCCTTATTAATAGTATTAATTGTTTAAAAATTTTATAGATTAATTTTTTAAGCTTTAATTATTATTTTTAATAAATTTAAATTATTAATTTATTTTTTTGTTTACATTTTTTTTTGTCTTGAATTTTTATCTTTTATTTTTTTTTTATTTTTTTATGTGTTATGTTATGTTGTATTTTTATTTTTTTTGTGTTTTTTTTTTTTTTTTTTTCTATATGTTTTGTTTTTTTATAAGTTTTTTTTTTTGTGTTTTTGTTTTTTGTTGGGTGGGTGGTTTTTTGTGGGGGTTTGTTAGGGTGTTTTTTGTTATTTTGTTTTATGGGTTTTTTTGTTTTGGGGTTGGGGTTTTGGGGTTGGGGGTTGGTTGGGGTGGGGGTTTTGGGGGGTGGGGGGGGGGGGGGGGGGGGGGGGGGGGGGGGGGGGGGGGGGGGGGGTTGAAATAAGATGAATGGTTATCTTTAATTGATGTTTTACCAATTGATTTTACTGATGAGATTGTTTTTATTTAAATGTGATGAAAATTTATGGATTTTAAAAACAAAGTTATGTTAATGTTACATAAGATTGTGAAATTAAGTCTAAATGAATATGTCAATTCCCCTCCTCCCCACCAAAAAAATTCTGATTAGACAATTAGTTATCAATTTATTCTATTTTAATTGTTCTTAGACATTTTACTTTATTGATTATAATATTTATTGATTACAGTACCTTCTGCTCACAATAGGATTAATTTATATTATCACTTTTAGTTAATATAGCAGTATTACATTGGTTATTGTTTTGAAAAAATACATAAAACCTTTTAAGATCATAAGATTTTTTAAAAATTGTTTACTAATCTTCGTTCAAACATATAATATATATCCAAGTCCTTTTAAAATCTTAAGTTATTAAGGCGTTTTTCAGGACGAAGAAAACAGTAAAACACACACACACACATATATATATAAGGGTAATCACCATTAAAATTTCATTACAAATGGAAACCTTTTGAATAGTCTATCCTCTACACAAAGAAATAGGAAAGAAAAGATCAATTTAATGTGGTCAAGAGTATTGACTACAAGTCATCTCTCCGAATGAAAAAATAAAATCGAACATCAAATAACTACTATTCTACAACATCTTTATATATGAGTTATAATCATATTTACGCAGACAAATTATTCAAACATCAGGCCACCATTTCTTATGCCTAAACAATCTGATAAGGCAGTAGAAAATTTTACCACAGTAGTACTACCAAGCTATAGTTAATCAATATCTGCTAGAAAGTTGTGCATTTTAATTCTATCCAGTGTCTTCTTATCCAATATGCCTAACAGTGAAGACCACAGATCTGAGAGCTGCATGCTTAGAACTTTGAATTTAATGCACTGTTCCAGCATTTACTCTGTAGGTTAATATAATATATATTAATATATATATAATCTATCAGCCCAAAATGAAAACAATAATTTTTTTGATCCAAGTTAATTTACTTGTATCATCATGCAGGTCTGAATTCAGTTCAATATTTACATATTTTGGTATCATTGATATTTTAATAATCATTGTCATCATTATCCTTGATTAAGATTAGCATTAAACCATTAAATATCACATGACCATCTTTTCTTATGCTTATATAAGCTGTTAAAAAAAGTAATAAATTTATTCACACTATATTATAACCTATTGCAAGCTATAGTAATCAATTGCTAGCAGGAGGTTATGTATTTTAATCCCGATCCAGTGATTTCTTATATCCTCAGACAAATTTCTAGTTTATGGCTTTTATCAATAAGGATCCTAGGATGTCAGAGCAGTGTCTATGGATCTTTGGATTTATTGTACCCTTACAACACCTACCTTTTACTTTTTAGTTATCAAGCCAAAATGAAAACACTGTAATGTTTTCAATCCAAGCTAATTTGCTTATGTTTTCATACAGACCTGAATCCAGTGAAGTATCTATATATTTTGGTATCTTCAATTTTTAATAATCTTAGTCATCATTTATCTTCTTTTAGGACTGAAACCATTAAAAAATTACATGATCATTTTTTCTTATGCTTACACAAGCTGTTAAAGCAATAATAAATTTCTCTACACAATAAAGTAATTAATAGATGCTAGAAGGTTATATATTTTCATCCATATCAAGTTCCTTCTTATTCAATATCTCAGATTAGTTTATAGTTATGGCTTTCATCAGCAAAAAGCTTTGAATCCAAGAACAGTGTACCTGGATCTTTGAATCTAGTGAATCTGTATAGTACCCACATTTTTCTTTTTTGAATTTACTATAAAACTATCACCCCAAAATAAAAACACAATAATGTTAACTAAAAAAGTACAGGTGGATGCTGGAGGAGTACATTAGATGCAAAAGATCTAAATTCAATATTCTCAGATCCAAGAATCTTGTTGATTAAAGCTATTAACTAGATACAAGCTTTACAATATTGGATAAGATAGCACTGACTGACTGGATGGGAATGAAAATATACAACCTTGTAGTATCTATTGATTACTACAGCTTGCACTAGGTGGCATTATAGTGTGATTAAATTTATTATTATTTTTTTTTGTTAATTGATGTCTCTTCAAGGCATCAGATGAAGATTGTATCTGGGCAATGAATGCTTTGAGTACTGATTGGAGCACACACACATACGCAATTATATAACTGAATATTTGTAAATACAGTAACTAAATAATTAAAAAATATTTTATCCACTTAGGAGCACTTTCGATTATTCTAGTAATCTGTGTCAACTAAAGCTTTGAAATGCTAACTTTCCCACAACTCCATGATAAAATATTTTTTAATTATTTAGTTACTGTATTTACAAATATTCAGTTATATAATTATGTATATTGCTTTAAAAATACAGACATTGAATCATAATATTATATATATATATATATATATATATATATATATATATATATATATATAAAGACATATTTTGTGGGATATTCTACAATACACTCTATAAAATTCAGTATACCTATATAAAGTAAACTGAATATTAGTTATAGCTAGTTTATGGCAGATTATGCCACCTTGAATAGCAATTAAATATTAATATTTAAATGTCATTAAAATAACACAGCAGTCCCATGTGCATGCCAACTTTTTATAAATTATCTATATTCACACAATTTCACACTTTATTTAATATAAATAAACAGTGTAATTGTGTGAATATACATAATTAATGGGAAGTTGGCCATAGTAGTGTTGTGTAATTTTATTGAGATTTATATATAAATGTTTAATTGCTACTTAAAATAGCATAAATTGCAGTAATATGGCTATAGCTAATATTAAGTTACTTATTTTATATAAGTATACTGAATTTTGTATAATGTAGTCTAGAGTATTTTGATTATTATATGGGTTTTGTATGATTTTATGAAAACCAGTCTGCTGGTTGAAATATGAAAGCAGTTTTATAGAGAAGTAATTCTGTGTTTATATATATATATTGTAACGATCCGGAGAATAGCACTTAACGTAATCTGCACTACAGGGCGCCATCTAGGCATTTGAACCTAGAAAAATTTATAAAGTAGGCAGATACGTAAGTAAAAAAAAAAAAAAAATTTTTTTTTTTTTTTTTTTTTAAATTTTGATTCCGGTCGTTAGCCCATGTCACTAGCTCAGTGGAATAGCAGAGATTTAAAAAAATATTATAAGAATATATATATAAGAGGAATAAAATAAGCCACTGCCAGTAATTAACATACAAACATTTATTTATGCACATATATATAAGATTTAAAATTATTTTAGTATTAGTTTTACATTTTAACATTTAACATTATTTTTAACTTTACCTTAGATTTTAATTTACATTTTAATTTCTATTATATTATAAGTTTACATTTTAATTAAGTTCGCACAGATGGGATTATAAAAGCTTGTTATAATATGTTGCTATAGATTGGTTACATAGATTACACGGTCAAAAACATTTCAAAATAAACATAAACGATCAAAATACAAAATTATTGATTACTGACAATTGCATAGGGAAATATAAGAAACCCAATAGTATTCACCATAAGATACTTGCATTGTCACCAATGACTTAAAAGACATCCGAATAAATACATTTTAGATACTCACCATAAGGTATCATTATTTATCGAATGTCTATATATTTTGATCAAATATGAAAACCCAAAACATACTTAACCGATAACCAATCCATGCAAGCATCTATAAACAACTTAAATTTAATGCATTTTTATTTAGGGTTGAGTATGAATAGACTTCATAAATTTGCATTTGAAAATAAAACATTCTATCCCCATTTAACCTTAGGCTAAAATTCGCAGTCAAACTGGCATCAATTCATCTGATACATTGATGTATTCAATGTAATACGGAATACGGCAGCACCAAAGAGATTAAGAAAAGACATTGACTCTCATCAGATAGTGATATTACATCTATCTAACGAGAAGAACAATAAAAAAAAAACTCCATAGAAAGGAACTGCGTTCTCCGTCTTATAATTCCTTTCATAGACAAATGGGTGAGTGCGGCGTATATATAAACAATTCTGCCAGTAGCGAATCTCCGACTACATCTACTAACTACATCAATATATCCAATCCATTGACCCAATTTAACAACGAAACAAATAACCTAAGATTACCCTCCCCTAATATAACTTTACAAATCTATACAGCCATTCACGCCCGACTTAAGTTTAACATTGATATATTTTAATTTATCAGAAAACAGAAATCATAAATAAACTTAAAGAACAAAGTTAAATAAATGGAAATGCTTTTAAACACATAAATAAAAAATACATCAAATAACATTTTAACTACTTTAGTCAGATAGGAAACTAATGCAATTATTTTAAATACGAAAAGTTTTTAATTTAATGTTCATTAATTGTAAAGTTCTTATGGTTTTAAACAGTTCATCTTTATCTGTCGTTAGTAAGTTTGAACGGGAATTCCCACGCCATCCTGAAGATATTGGTATACATTTAGCCGTTGTTTTATTTATTCATTCGGAGGTTTTTTAATTTAGTTGGTCCTCAATGTAGAAAATGATGTTTCACTCCCTTTTCTTTATTAGCTGAAGGAATTGAAAACGCCTCTTTCAATCCCTTCACCTCCAACTCCGTACTAATACATATAGTCACATCGTAATAATCATTAACTATATAAATTTAAACAATCAATTATTAATTTGAAAATCAAATAAGAGTTCATTTTAAAATTTAAATTAGCTGAATCTTTAAAAAAAAAATCAATGACGAAAGTTCTTAATTACTTTTTTTTGGTTGTTGTTAATTTGTAAAGTTCATAGCTCACGGTAGAAGAGTCCAGGTTTCTGCTTTTAATTCCTGCAATGCCTCCATTGGAAGATAATGTTCTGGAGATGGCAATAGCTGGTTCAAGGTATCACAGTCTTTTCATTTTTCCTTTTTAAATAGAGAGTGTGGTATGTGCGTCCTACCACCTCTCAAACACACAACGCTGAAACTCCCGAAAAAAACTGTCTGGAACTCAATATTTCTCTTTTTATAGTAAATCTCCAGATTGAACGAACAAAGACGTCACTAATCCAAATTTTTGTTCGGGTCTGGGCTGAGGCATGGTGCTTCATTGGTCAAGCTAATTTCTTTTTATTTTCTTATCTATCTTTCATCAGATCATTTTAATTATACAAGAGCCCACGGCTAGCTTGCTTTTCAAACAATTTATAAACAATCATTTCCATTTACAGATTACATTAATTAATACCTGTTTTTATTTTTAATCTTGTACTTTTTTTTTTATAAAAAAAGTATATTCAAATACTTATTTATTTGTTGTTTTTTTTAAAAAAATATTTTTAAAGTTTGGCATCTGTGCGAATGTATATACGTTTAACAAACCTTTTAATTTTAGCATTTAGTTTTTTACTTTTATTTGCAAACTTTTAAGTTTTTATTTTAAATTAATGTAACGACATATTTATATATCGTTACATATCAGTAAACTTCCTCAAAAAACAAAAACATTAAAAAAAAAAAAAGAATTCACTTAGTGTTAGTAATTACGTTACACAAATTGATTATATATGAAAATTTCAAAAGGACAAAACTTTTTTTTACAAGACAAAACAGTAATTACACACAAATATAATGATTACAAAAAAAAAGTTGACTGTTGATTCCTTACTACCAGCTAAATTTCTGCCCCTCCCTTCCAAGTTTCTTTTCTTCAACTTTTAAGTATTATTTAGGCAAGTTAAACGATTAGATTTTAAACAAGACTTTTTTTTTTTAAAAAAAAATTATGATTTATATTTATTAATTACGTTTTATTTATTACTTTTTATTCCTCGTATTTCTCTTTACATATGCGCAATTTTTCTTACTGGCAGTACCTTTAAGACAAAATTTCAAACTGTAACTCCACGTCAATACAACAAATATATTTATACAATTTCAGAAAAAAATTTACGGGCATGATTCACTTTTAAAATTCTCAGGGCACTTGTGATTATTAAAGATAGAAAATTTCAGCATCATCAATTCCCCTTCTCAGGGTCAATCTCTGAGGTAAGGCCACACTTGGGACACCAATTATTATATATATATATATATATATATATATATATTGTACCAGTCAGAATTGTATGTTCATCTAACAAGAATTAGCATCTAAGCAAAAGTACCTAGAGTTCAATCATATGTGAGATACACAGGTCAGGAATACTCATGAACTCCACCCTATTGCCCATTTCCCAAGTCTATAACATTACAAACAACACTTCTGATGATAGCAAACTACATTCTAACAATCCCTGGCCCAGAGGGTCAGCAGAGACACAAGAGATCTAATGATTAATTAAAGGATGACGCAATATAATAACAGATGTGCATGCATGAATTAATAAAATGTCCAAAGAATAGATTATTAAATATGAATTTATTGAAAATAACATTAATAATGCAATTAAATTAGTATATGAGCAAATGGATATAGAGACTTAAACACATCATAAATCTGATTACACATAATAAATACTCTATCTGGGTTTCACATAATGTTGATGTGGGCATTCCATGCTTACCTTAGCAACATAATTTAAGGATTGATGGATATGCAACTACCAAATATACATATTAGTAAGAAATTAATTAATCGAAACAATGCAGCTTAATATGTTAATTTAAAATATATTTTACAGGGCTTCTATTATTCATGCTATGATATTTTAAATTACTAAGAATGTGACATATTTCAATAACCATACATGGGCTTAAATTATGAATATTATGATATTTTAAGTCACAAAGAATATAATGGATTTTAATAACTATACGTGGGTTTTTATTATATACATTATGATAGTTTGAATAACAAATAATCTAATGAATTTTAATTATACATGGATTTCATCATAATTATATTAATGACAGGTTAAGTATCTTGGAAATTATAAAATGATTCATCATTTATGATTTACATGTAGAATAAGGAAAAGCATAATTATCTCGACATTCAGTCACATGACTTGACTCTTAATAGGCTTTATTAGGAATTAATTTTCAACGTATTTAAAACGGTTTAACGAGAGGGTGGATAGCACTAATAAGCTATAACACATGATAGGGCAAACTAAATTTATATTATAATATAAGAACTTGGGGTGGCTTAGGAAATCATATTATTACGACTTACAGATGAATAAAATATATGAGGAATTATAAACGATAGTGTGTGGACCAAATGATAACATTTGGAAGAATGAGAAGCTTCATCAACTTGAGAATGAAAATATATAAGCTCATATGTGCTTGTGACAGATGGCATCCGAAGAAGTGGTCGGCAAGATACTATGGTTCCGTTTTTCCGAATGTTAACCCATAATAGAGCCTACACGACCAAACACAACCTTTGGAGTTGGGGCCTCCACACTCTGCCGAGAAATGTGCTTTAAGGATTCTTGTAATGAGAGAAAGTATGACAAAGCAACATTTGATTGATGAATGCTATCATCGGGACTCATTGCGAAGGCTTTCAGGTCTGTAATAACACTGATTTTTATGGCTTTAAAGAGTAAGTAAGCCTAGCATAATGAAATGATAATATAAGCAATCCCAAAAAGAGCATACAATTTACCTAAAAGATTATTTAGCATATCAATAATAAAAAATTAAAAAAACTAAGATTCCCTTTGTTAAACGCATATCAATATGCCCGAGAAATTAGTTACTTAAATTATCATTAGATGGAGGGCTAATTATATACTGAATCATCAACTAAAAGTAAGGATCTGAACTTCAATTTATTTAATACTAAATTTACTTAATATTAATCAATAGCGTGAAATAATAGTTAATAGTTTATTTGAAATGATAACGGATAGCATAATATAAATTAATAAAAATAGTTTAGGAATATTTTTCAACCGGGCGAATTTTTATAATTTAGTAAGAAAACTTACATTTACAATTTAAAATTTCTTAATGGTGGAATAGGAAAATAATATAAGGTTAATTTGCCAGATTGAATTATTAGCATATTAAAATGGGTATGATTTATATAATATCAAATTAAAATTGCTGCATTTAAAAAATAATAAAACAGTAAGAGTGAAAACCCAGCAATCAAGTTTTAGAAAATCAAATAAAATTTATATATTAAAGCAAAAAGAAGAGTCATTGTTGAAGCAATTAATCGGTTTGGCATTACTGATGGAAAAATAAGCAATTACATTTTTAAAAAAATAAAGACTACAAAAATGGAAATATTACAAAGATATACTTTAGGTGAAATAACTTTACATAGCTAGAGGTTGAATGTTACAGCTTATAATTAATAAAATTATTTAGATGAAAGTTTTTAGAGTTCATTTTGCAGCAGGGAATTACCTTTCTGTTGGATAATTTGATGGCTGTATACACACATGTTGATTTCATTTTTAAAGAAATATGATTAATTTGGCAAAATTGTGGTTAATGTCCTTTCCTGGTGTATTTTATAGTTCATTTTGGCAGCATATGAGATAATGGCTTATGAGTACATTGACATGGGTCTGATCTTGGAGAGATTGGGGAAGCAAATTTTCTTTCTACTCACGACCCATTTTAAAATTCTTAGTGACATAGATTACCTTGACAACAACGTTTAGAAATAAGAGGCAGAGTCCTTTAGTTAGAAAATGTGGTGGTATTTATACTCATTTTTGGCTGCCTTTGGTAATCCTCGGATGTCCACTAATGGTCAACAATGACACAACTAATTTGAAAGTATGAATGAGATCGAATTCGAGAGAGCTGGCCTTGGTCTATTTTGAACTGAAAATAGACCCGCAGGATAAATTTTAATAAATGTGAAATTTTTAAAATAAACATATGTTAAAATAAACAAATCTTTTCTGAAATTAAAATAAGGCATGTCTTTTGTTTGCTAAATTTGCATTACTCTCTCGAACTTCCTCTCAAATAAAAATACATGAATAAAAATATATACGTAATATAAACGTTTTTAATAAAATTATTATGTTTATCTGTTACATACACACATACGCACGATTGTTTACCATGATAGAAATTTATGTTTTATATTTAAATTAATATTAAATTATATTTAAATTAATATTAAATGAGAATAAAGCTTAATAAAAAAAATAAACAATCATGTGCATCTGTATATCTTCACTCCCTAGTGATTTATTATTACATGATTGAGTTCGAACCCATGTTTGAAGGTTTCAAACATCACCAGAAAGTGAAGCCAAATGTGTGCAACAGATTTGACTGCTTCAATATATATATAATATTATTTCTTAAAAGCAATATACATAATCTTCTAATTAAATATTAGTAAATACAGTAATCAAAAATTTGAAAAGGACAAAAAATATAATCATCACTTAGGAGTGACTTTTGACTATCCTTGAAAAAAGGCAAAAAATATTGAAATGTAATCTAATAAATTGTGAAACATTGACTCTAATTATAATCACATTTATTATATTATTAAAATTTTTAATATGAAATATAAATATAAAAACAAAAAAATACTAATAATAAGGCTGGTTCTTCTACTAATAAAATATTTGGATATCAATACCATATATTTCGAATCAACAAGCAAATTTCATAAGAAAAAATTATAAAGGTATATGTGACAGTGCATTTTATGCACCTCCTATATTAAATAAATTAATAAATAACTCTAAAGATAAAACCTCATTTATAAATAAAAATTGCATCATTTATAAATGTATATGTAGGTGTGGTAGTGTATATATAGGCAAATCAAGATGTACATTGGAGAAAAGAACTAAAGAGCATTTGCTGTTATTAAAAAGAGTTCAAAATATGAAACAAAATTACAAAGATAATTCTAACATATCAGTCTCCATTTTTATGACCATAAATAAATCATGTATATATGGTTTTAATTTCAATTATAATAATCTAAAAATATTGTAAACTGAAAGAAATAACAATAAAAGGAAAATAAAGAAAGCTATTCTAATATATAAATACAAGCAAGACTTAATCAATAGGTAAGCATTTTAATATGTAAAAACATTCTATCAATTTTTATTTTTTGAAATACATAAATTCTGACTACCGTCCCCCCCCGTCCGGTTCCCTCCACCGTCACCCACCCACGCTCGTGTCCGCGGCCAGGCGCGCCAAGCGTTCAGGTGGTGGGCTGCCCTTGCACGCCTTCTAATAATTTTCTTTGAATCTTTTAAATCAATCTTGTTGTTGGTGCAACACAGCGCGGATTTAAATAATTATAAAAAGATGATGAACAAGAAACCAAGGTTGGAAGTTTTAATAAGTTTTGTTTTGTTTCTGAATATAATCTCCCCGTCTTAGTCTTACATTATAGGGTCCTTATCATATGCCAACAAGTTTACACACTGGTCTAGTCTATGCCCCCAACGAGAAATATAAAGGCAGTAAAGGTTTCTTAATAAGGAAATGATTGCTCTAATTTTATTTGCAGAATGTGTTTTTTTTCCATTCGAAATCTACTCATGAAGAGCAGTACATTTAGGCAACTTTAATCTTGATTTGAAAACGATTTAATTAACTATATTTGAAAATTGTTCGACTTAATTTAAATCCCTTCATCATGGATTACGGCTGGGCGGGTTTTACCGGAACAAAAATGCGGGTGAATCAGGCGGGTCAATTAAGTGTTGCAGTCGATGTCGGCAGCTGCACAACAAGCTACCCCTTGACTAAGATCAAGGTCCTTCCTTGGAAATTAAATAAGAGTATGATCACATAGGGCATGCATTGTGTGTGCGTGTCTGGAAAAAAAATAGTCTACGTTCTCCAATTATTAATACACTTATCTATTTTAAACATTTATAAACTATATTATTTGCCTATTCGGCCCTTCCTGAATATTAATATAAAATAAAAAGTGGTTAAAATACTTACCCTTTTGCCCTTTTTGAAAAGACTTAAGTTTATTTGCAAATAATAGTGGCAGTCTTTACATTATGTGTATTTATCTTTACTAGATAGGGCGGGCATGGGAGGCTATATTATTTAGCAAGTAAATACTATTTCTTGCCATGTTATAGCTTATTTAGCTCTAGGCATTCTATTTTAGTTTTTTTTGTGGGCAAATGGTCAGGGCTAAATTTGGCATAAAATAGTAAAAACTATATTATATATTGAAGTAGAAAAATTAAAGACAGAGTTTAAGATTACGCTATAGATTTACGTAGTATAAATAAAAGGAAATTTACAAAATAAAAGGCTAATAAGGAGGAGGAAAAAAGTTCGAGCGAAGTTTAAGTCCATTATAGAAAATACCTTCCGGTCCTAGTTCCTCCAGTTGTTAAAAACGAGGCCTGATTGTTTTGGAACAGCATTTTAGTACCTATTTTAGAAATGATCGTCGGAAAGGTTCAACAGCCAGGAGATTTCGGGACTTTAGGAACGTAGAGATTCCTGATGTTCTAGCCCTCTATCATGATGTATTTAATTTTTTATACGCACAAGTTTACTGCACTATACAAAAACTAGCCCCTTCTCCTGACTTTTCAGGGCTATATATATTGTCCAGTTTAAGCTAGGCTCATTTTATTATCAATTAGTTGTTTTCAAATACATTCCCTCGATAAGGCTTTCAAACTAATTTTTGAATTCCTTTCCTAATTAGAAAATGAATTCTTAAAATCTGAAATGATTTTAATTAGAAATTGAATTCTTATCTTTTTCCAATTAATAAAACTTTATGTTGTTTTTGAGACTTTGAGAGTTATCGAAAGAATGTAGTTTTTAATCAACAACCTTTAACAAATTATTTAAAATTAAAAAAAAACAAGTATTCCCGACGCAATGAAACTTTCGAACAATTATATATTTTTAATATTTACAAGTATATACGCACAATCCACGCAATTTAATATATATAAATTCATGAATATTTTCTCATGAATTTATTTAGAGAATTGATCAATTTTAAGCTAAACTAATTAATTTTAATACGCATTTGAAATAAATTATTTATTATGGAAATTAGCATGGATTGAACGTATAAAGCCCCATTGCATCGGAAATTTAAGGTTAGTATTAGGGTAAATAACATGAAGCTAGGATCGAACTCAGATCCGACTGCTTCAATATGTAATTATTTTGTTCTCTATAATTAAAAGAGCATTATGATTAGGTAATATTTCTAAGTGTACCAGTAAATAAAACCATTAAAAAAATTTTAAATTTCCAGTGTCTGGAGTTTGTATTATTTACTTAAATGAATGAATACTGTTAAAATTCACCAAGTTTAGCTAGAGATTCACTATTTTTATCAGTATATTTTTATTGATAAAATAAATTTAGAAACAAAAATACTTTTAAACAAGGAAAAACTCTCTCCATTCAGTAGTGCCACCCTGTGCCAATCAGAGTAATCAATGGATGCCAGAAATACTTTTAATGATCACTTTAATTGTTTTGAATAATTACCACAATAACATCAATTTTAGAATAGAAAAATTAAAATAGCAAACATTTTTTTTTTATAAATACATTAATAAAAACTCATTATCATATACACTCACTTCTGTATGTTTTTGACCTTTAAACATATTTATTTAATATAGCTCATATCTTTTTAAATGGAACTAAAGATTTTTTTTTATGAAAACTATTTTCAAGGAACTTACTATAATCAAATCATACTCTATAGTAAGTATCTTGTGAGAAGAGTTTTTATCAGAAATTATTCTTTTTTGGCCTATTTAAAAATAATTTCACTATAAATAACAATAATTATTACTAATCTTTTATTAAATTAAAGACTATATCTAGGCTTAAGATAATCTTTAGTTTAATAAATGATTAATGATGATCATTGCTGTATTTATCTAGAGTGGATCTTGTCAACGTTGTGGATGGAGCAAGTTTGTCAGTTGTAAATTAAAATGCAACAAGATATTACTTACAAATACTAAACAAATGAAGCAAATATATGTGAATGATGATTACCTGGACCAACTGAAGAGAACCAATTTAGCATGAAATGCATATGGTCATTTTTCTTTTAATATGTCTTCATTCATATGTTTTAAAAAGAATGTAGCGGTGTGGAGATTATTAAATATATCAATAAAAATTTACATAAATAATTTATACTACTTATAACAAAAATTAAAATATTTTAATATTTAAGGATAAATTCCTAAAGGGAATTTAATAATCTTTTATGAAGTCATGTGTCAGGTTTTAATCATTCACATCCAGTAATTGTAGGACTAGTGGCAAAAAACAAAACAAAACAAAAACAGTAAGTTATCTCAGCAGATGTCTGTTACATGTCATTCTTAACTAAAGTTAATTAATATGATTAAAACTCATTTAAAAAGACTGTGATTTCTAAAAACCCAATAGCATGAATTAATTGTGAATAAAATTTAAAGTTTATTTTTTTTAAAAAGTATGATAAATAATTTTGTTTCTTAAAAAAATAAAAGATTTAAAGATCACATACGCTAATATAACTTTAAAAATATAGAAATGTTTTTAAATCTACATAAGATTTGAAAAATTATAATCACAAGTGAAGACTTATTTAACATATATATTCTAATAAGGTATATAGACCACATTTGCATATATGTATATTATATAGCTGAGAAATAATTAATTTGAAAAAAAAAACAACTATTGGGCATTAATTAAACACCGCTTAAATTTATAAAACTAATATTACTAATGTTAAATTTTAATTTAAACTCTCTGTAGAAATTTTCGTGGGATCTTTCAGGATTTGTTGCTTTGGTTGTTCAAACATCGCCATTCGAAAAATCACGATTTTTTTTTTTTTATAGAAAACAGTACACATTATATATATGTATATATAATTTATTCACATAATCGTTTTTTAAAAAAATGAAATAACATACATAGTTTAATTATGATTTTAATTATAAAAATGAAATTAATATAAAAGATTCATTATCTTAATTAATTAGATAAAAATAATACAAAAAGTATAAAATTCTAATTTAAAGATCATAAAAATTACTGGTAATTAATGTAAAAATATTTCTGAAAGCTTTTTTAATTAACCAAGTGATCTTTTAGATTATCTGAAAACATATTGTCTGTTCAGTAAAAGCATAGGAATTATTTTTATTTTTCTGTTACATATCTATTGAAAAAGTATTTTTAATCATTCAAAACAACACATTAAAACATTGAAATGAAATACGCTGAGAAATATTTACAAAAATAATTTACTTAACTGTGCATCTTTTTACATTGGCAGTCAGTAAAATTTTAAATCATTATATTTTTCTGAAAGTATAGACGAAGCTGCAAATCTTCTTTCAGTAAAATATTTACTATATAGAAAAAACTTTATCTATGATACACGTTAGAATCCCGAATATGTAAAAACATAAATAACCTTTAATTTTATAATCAATCTTTGGACTTTTAGTATTTATTTTCCAAGTAAATGTAGATCACTTGATAGTGACAGAAAAATGGAAATCTAAATGATTTAGTTAAAGACTAAAATAAAAATTAAAAAATGGCGACTAATGCTTTTTGTTCACTGTTGCATTATGGTAGCTTCTGGAGATGTCTTTACAGCAAAATATATTGGTGGTTTGATAAACTTGGTATTAAATCTACTTTTGACTTGTAAAAGTATTGCATTCATCTAAAGCTATGAATAACTATACTATAGTTTTATTTAATATCTACAAACTAATTATTTACAATATATAAATTAAAAAGCTTTCTTTAAAATTTGATTAATCAAAATTTATTATTGATATTTTAGAATGGATAGATCAGAATAATACAGCAGTTTATTTAAATGAATTTGTTTAAATAAAGAAGAGCTGGCTAAGGAATTTAATGATGAGTGAACATTGTATTATATATCTGATGTGTACAGAAATTGTGATATTATATGTGAAGATATATTAATGATATATTTGAATATGGTTCAAAAACTTTTATAGAAAACGTTTTTAAGTGCCTGAATGAGAATTCAGGTTTCACTGGATAATGAAATACAAAAATGAGCAATATTTAGTATGTAATTTTGAATGTAAGGGGATTTATATACCTTTTAACATTTAATTATCTTAATTTAAAATATAAGCTTCTAGAATTTAAATATTTTTATACCATATTTTTATTTTATATATAATTGGAACAGATAGGAAGCAGAATATTAAGAATTGTATTAAAGATTTAATAAAAGTAAATTATGATGAGTGTCTGTTATAGAGACATTAAAAGTTGTTGTATAGTAAAGTCAAACTAAAACATAAAAAATAATAATGATTGGATGATATTTCTGTAATGTAATTTTCACTACACCACTCTCACACAAGACAGAGACTGATTTCTATCCACTTTTAATACCTTGTAAAGGGATTTAATTATAAATATATGACCAAAGACTTATGAAAAAGTTGTATGATCCTCTGGATGCATACAATGTGTTAAAAGTTGATAGAAACCAGTCCCTACTATACATGAGAGTTATTGGGTAATATCTAGTCTAATGAATGACTAATAGAAATAATTGATATACATACATCAAGTATTTGTGTCAAAGTTGTGAGGATAGCAAATTTGACACTTATCAATTAAACTGTAGTAATTTTTATCTATGTATACTGAACAATGATAAAGATATATATATATATTAAGTAACCAGATTGGTATACTCATAACAATGATAAAGATATATATATATATTAAGTAACCAGATTGGTATATGTCACAATATTTAAAAAAATAAAGAAGTTTGTTGGTCTTGTGTAATTTTTATTTCACTTGATCTATGGGTAATGGAGGTGTTGAGGTATTAATATTAACCACCTAACTATGGCAATTATACTACTCAAACATTATTATTTACATTTAGCATCAATTTATAAATCTGTTGTGATCAACCTCTGAAAAAAATGAACATGTGAATAAATAAATAGATTTTAGAAATAGTTAAGTGAATCATAAAAGCTTACTTGAAGAGAATCCATATTATTAAGTATTACGCATTTTATTTTCTGTTATTATAATCACCATAGAAACACCTATTATAAAATTAAATGTTTTATGTTTCATATATGTTGTTCATAAATTAGCTATAAAAATATTAATTCTTATTAAAAATATGTAAAAATATTTATATTCATTAAAATGCATTAGAATTATAATATGAATTCTTTATTTTGGTTTAAAATAAAAAATAACTTGTAAAACAGTATTTTATTTTTACTATATCCAATTCTTTTGAAATTTCCATTTTACTTATTAATTGGAGATAATTTTATTGATCAATTTCTTACACCATTGAGTCAGATTTGAGCAATATTCAATAGTTGTTGCAACAGCAATAACATCCTCAAGCATATCTTACAAATAGAAGAGGGAATACTGTAATTTGAGTTCTTGTAATTTTGTCATTGCCTACAATAGACATTTTAGATCTGACTTTAAAAAAATTATTAAATTTTATTGTTTAAGTGATTAATTTATAAAACCATGGAAAAATAAAAAATTGTAATTATCTGCTCATTTAGTTGGGACAGCTTGCTGATGGCATTCCAGGGGAAATGGCAAGAATGTGAAAGAAAAACCCATCAACATGTATTGTATTGCAGATCAGTGATATAAAGATATTCCATGGTTAAAAATCCAGAATTTTATTTATTTATTTGTGATGGATATAAACCCCATAATATGTCTACGGATGTCATATTTCAGATCAAGGAATTTTACAAGGTTGATTAACTCAACTTATGGATGATATTAAGCAATTTAAACTTCACTTTCATAATTCAGAAAGAAAAAAAGGCTAATATTTATTCTTCACTTGATTGTGACTGGATTGTATTGTTGAAACAATTCCTTTTACATTATTATTATTATTATTATTATTATTATTATTATTAATAATAATAATAATAATAATAATAATAATAATAATAATAATAATAATAATAATAATAATAATAATAATAATAATAATAATAATAATAATAATAATAATGGAAAATAAAAATAAAACCAGTGATATGTGATTTTGCATCAGATAAGTACCTATCATTTTAAATGCTTGGATACATTTATATGTTTAAAAGAAAACATCGGAATTTAAATGCAAAAATAATTGGATTTAAATCTGTGTTAGTTACTACTCATGTTTATCTTCTCTACTTAAAAAAAATCATCTCTGTACCTTAGGATTTGAAATAATAAATCAGAAGCTACGATGGGTCTGTGGATAGAGTGAAAATGGACAGGCTTTCACTTAGCTGGTATGATATATATATATATATATATATATATATATATATATATATAACATAATTAAAGATCAAAAAAAAATATATTACCATATAAGTGAAGGAGTTCAAATATCAAGATATTAAGTAAATTATGAGCAATCATTATTATTAATAACCAGTATTATATGAAATCACGTGAAGTGAGTACACTAGTAATTTCAATAAAATATAACTCAGGTATACAGACTGTAGGTTTTATCCACTTTCATTTCTTGGTTTGATGTTAAGTGCATGTTTAAACAAATACTAAGTGAATATGGTCTAGCAGGGCGTCACTAGATTATCTGAATCTAGACACGGTTATATCTGATAACCTTTTACATGTACCGGGTTTGAATCCCTTTTTGGTACTTTATTTCTAATAAAAATGAGAGATTTTGCTTTTTGAGCCATATCACTAGAAGCACTAATAGTTAGGTAAAAGTAAAACATCTTTAAACCACAGTGGAGTTCATTGAACATAAATCATTTCTCAGATCTTAACATAACAAATGTGTTTCAATATTTTTATAAGTTCACTAGCTCAGATTATATATAACTAATTTAGGATGGCAATTCACTCATCCTTGCATGAAATAGATGATGGGATGTGGTTATAATAATACTAAGAGATCACTAAATATTATAAAATCAATATTTATTTATGGCCTTTAAACAGTTAAACAGCTCATTAATTAAAACGTTGATGACGATGATGATAATAATAATGACAAGGGTTTCAACTACAGCTCTAGGACTAAGCCTAAACATAAAACTAATTTTATAAAGAAATTCATAATTATTGCTTAATTTTAGCATATTTACTTATATCTTAAATAACTAATATTCAACCATTGATGATGATGAATAATCACACTTAACCAAGACTACAATTTAATGAAATATATATGCCTCGTTTAATAAAACAAACTAATATTTATTACTACATTTCTAACATATACATAAAAATTTCTAGATAAATATGAAAATTGACATGAATAACAATAATAATTGATTATATAACAATCCTCAGATTAATTTTAAGTTCTTCCCCCTTTCCCTTCAAATGTATTTTGTATTAAGTTGGACGTCACATTAACCATGATTTTCACTCCATGAGAAAAGTATTTAAAAAAAAAATATTATCTGCTCATTAGCACACATACTTTAAAAATCCAACATGTAAATAGAATAAAAAAAAATGTTAGTAGAATTGAAAGAGCAAGTTTTAGAAACAAGTTTTAAATTATTTTCTCCCCCCTCTCTTCTACCTCTGAAATGCTATACTTAATGAAACAAACTAATCTAATATTCTAACACTACTTGTTACTCCACATTCAATCGCAATTATACACATATAAAATATCATTATGTATGTGCGTGTTTTATCCCATGATAACAAAATAATTATTTAAAACCAAAATAATAATATATTAGTTAAAACTAAAATCATAACACCATAAAAAAAATTGTTTTACACATTAATATTGTAAAATTAATAAACAAATAATTTTCATACATTCAAGATCATTTATGAAGCTCAAAGTTATTATTAGTAAGACATTCTTGTTTTAATCGATCTGAATAGTCTTTAAAAGTTCTTTAAATAAAATATACCACTTTATCGCTAAAATGTTTCTTAAGACTGATATCATAAAGAAAATAGATATAAAAAGTCATATTACCGATCTTTTGTTTGTGGCAAATTTCCAAGGGTTCAAACTTGTCTATATTTCTGCAGCTACTATGTGGGAACAATCTCTTTCTTGAGGTGTATAACTATTTAATGATGATGACTCTATTGAGGTTATTTGCTTTAGTGGACAATTTGGAAATCATTATATTAATTTTTCTTCTCTTCCTGTCAAGCATGTGGATGAAATACAGCAGTTGTTTTCACATTTATAAATTTTCTTGAGTTTAAAATCAGTTGTTGGAACAATTAATTGGACTTGATGATTAATATTTATCAGTAGATTAATTCATCTTCTTTGAATGCAGGTGAATGCTTTCTTCCTTTTATTAAAAACATCTTATTTATATGGTCAGTTGAAAGGTGTAGAATATTATTTTAGACACATCTTTTCTTTCCTATGTGATGTGCAGCTTCCTCCAGATGGACCGGCAAATGGGATATACATATAATTTTTCTAGCCCGCCATTTCTTATATTTTCAACATTCAAATTTGATAGTTTAATAATCTGAATCAATCACAATAATCTAATAATAATTCAAAACAGCTTTTTATATCCAATTTTTAGCTAACTTAACCAATCAGAGATAGCATCACTTGCTATTTTTGGACAAATTTGTTTTAATTAGATCTCTAATTTATTTTCAACTATATTACTTTTCAACTGAAAAGTTTAATCCTTTTTCCAGACACTTTTGTTTTAAAAAAAAATAGACTCAATTCTTATTTCCTTTCTTTTGTTTTTTTTTTCTTTTTAACATCCAGGTAACACTTCAAATCTTTGAGCTTCCTTCTTTAGATCTTGATAAGACAATTTCAAAAATTATAGTTCTAACCCATTATAAGCTTCCAAAGTGAAAAACAATTATTTACAAAAAAAAATTGCTACAAAGATTGATATCTGATTAAACAGATTTCCTCTTTTAACAAACAATTGTACAAAAAAATAATTTAACAGATTTAATACTTCCTTTTCTTTCAATATTTAGGAAATGTAAAATTTTTGTATGTAATGTACACACATCCTTCATTCTTTCAAATCATTCATAAACTAACATTAAATACTATAATTGCTAAGCTTAGTAATTATAACCCAATTATTTAATTAAATCTGTAACTTTTAAATCCCACTTATAATTAAAGAAAAGAAAAAATAAAAGCATAGAATAAAATATTAGAATTGATCAAGCATAGGTTAGTTTTAAAGAAAGTTAAAATGTTTAATATTTGAAATATAAAACAATTAAATAATTTACA